>VXBC01002306.1:411640-430792 GCA_013399945.1 Ploceus nigricollis
GGGCGGGGAATGGAGGGAGGCGGCGGTGCCGGGGTCGGGTGGCGGGCACGTGTATTTTGGGACACACGGGTGTCCTCGGGGTGCGACAGCGGGGGCGAGGTGCCCTGGAGGGTGAGGATGCCCCGTGGTCTTGTGTGAGCCACGTGTGGGCGAGCGGGTGTTCCCGCTGTACATGTGCTCAGGGAACAGATATACACTCGTATATCTGTGTGCATTGCCGTGGGTGCACCACACCCACACAGAGGTACATGTATGTGCACATACAGAATGTTCGGTAGTGGGAAACCCAGCTTAGTACACAGGTGAAAAATGAGGTGCAAGGGAGGCAATACCTCTTCACGGTGGAAGGTGGTACAGTAAGGCCCATTAATTTTTTCCAGGAGAACTGACAGGAGTTTCATCTATGGAAAGTCCTCTCGCAGAGCTTCCACACGGGCAGAGGCAAAACATTCATTTACCAAGTCCGAGGTAAAAAATCATTTGCAAACAGCAAAATGATGCTTTTCTTTATTTATTTTTTATTTATTTCCCTAAGGGGAGCTTTTTTCCCCTCTGTGGGCCTCCAAATTTCCTGATACTCGTTGCAAAAGAGCTTTGTTTGTTTTCCTGCGAGCCTGTGGTTCACAGGTAACACTGACTGAAGCCAGCAGCTTTAACTGGTTAAAATCTCTGCTGTGCCCCTGTACACCCCAGCAGGGTTTAGCTGCAGCACTGGGACAGCAGTGCTCTGAAAGAAGAGAGCTCTGCAGTTAATTTGCAGCACAAGCCCTGGCCCCACCTGGTAATATTGAATCAGCAATTATGTCAGCACAGGCAGGCCCCTGAGGCATCCCTGCGTACTTCTGTCACGTTTCCATCGGCCACACAGGGGTTCACTGTGCACCTGCAGCTCCCAGAGCACTCAGACTGCATTAGGCTCCCCACTCACATTAGAAAAGAAGGAATAAATGGAAGTTTTTAGCTCTTACAGGCAAAAAAGGTGAGAAGTACAATGCAAGTGCAGCTGGAAGGCCCAGACACTTGGCTGTTTTGATTTGTGAGTCTCTGGGCTTGGGCAGTATTGTCTGTGTGAGGAAGAGTCAAGCCAGAAATACCAAACATACTGAATAAACCCAGTGTGTGTATTACTCTCAGTAGCAGCTAGTGACAAGCAGCAATAAATTATTGCTCAGAGGGTGGCTGGGGCCAAATGAAAATATACTGTTAAGTGGTACATGAGCACTATCATTATGAAAATACACACCTTGGAGAGAATAAAAGTTGTGCACAGAGTACAGCTGAGGCAGGCTTTGGTGACGATGAGTGTATGAGCAAATGAACAATTTGACAGAGCACTGCATTTTTATCCAACGTCGGAGAGCGACTGTGTATTCCAGCAGGGTGCCTGGTGGCCCTGGCAGCCTGTGCACAAGGACGGGGATGCTGCTGCCTTCAGACAAACAGTGGGAGGGACGTTTTCAGGGTCAATAATGGCATTGGCTCCGTTGCCTGTCCAGCAGTTCATTGTCCCTTGGCACCTGAGGTGAGGTTTCTGTTTGTGCAGGAGTGGCAGGGGGTGGTTTGGGCTTAATCCCTGTGCCAGCACAGGAAGGACATGGAGCTGTTGGAGCCAGTTCTGAGAAGGTCACCAACATGATTGAGGGATGGAGCACCTCTGCTGTGAGGAAAGGCTGGGAGAATTGGGATTGTTCATCCTGGAGAAGAGAAGGATTTGGGATGACCTAATTGTGGCCTTCCAGTGCCTGAAGAGCTAACAAGAAGGGTGGAGAGAGACTCTTTACAAGGGCCAGGAGTGACAGGACAATGGGAGATGGGGTCAAACTGAAAGAGAGCAGGGTTAGATTGGATATTGGGAAAAAATTCTTCCCTGACAGGGCAGTGATGCCCTGGCACAGGTTGCCCAGAGAAGCTGTGGCCCCATCCCTGGAAGTGTCCAAGGCCAGGTTGGACAGGGCATGGAGCAACCTGGGATAGTGGAAGATGTCCCTGCCCATGGCAGGGGGTTGGAACTGGATGGTCTTTAAGGTCCCTTCCAACCCAAACCACTCTGTGATTCTGTGTCCAAGATTGGACGTTCTGGCTGTGTGTTAAAGGGGTGTCTGGATTTGGATGTGATTGATATGTCCTGGTTTGGGGACAGCTTTGCAGGGAAATCAGACAGTCTGCCTCCCCAGAGGTTTAGTTTTGCTTTTTAGAGCTTAATTTTAATTGGCTTTGGTGATGTTTAAAGGATATTCAAATATCCTGTACTCTGCTCATGTCTCATCATTTATTCAATAGGAATGAGGTCTCATTGGAGCTTTTTCCTGGTGTTTTAAAGCATTACAGAAGCTTGTCCTGAGCCAAGAATGCAGTAACATCATATTGGAAATAATGGGAAGAGGTAAATGCTAGAATTACAAATACCACATTAAGGTTATTTCTAAATCATACTAGGGCCTACATCCAAGAAAGAAAAATCAGGCTTAATAAGCACTGTGCTCGGCTGTGTTAATAAGGAGAAGTAAAAAGAGGTTGAAGCTGAATAGAGGCATACAAAAGGGATGGTGTTGCTGGTGTTAGGACAATACCCTAGATTCCCTTCTCTTTAGGCTGTAGGGAGCAAGTGATGCTTCTTAGCTTGGCTCTGAGTCTCTGTTGTGAGTCTGTTTTCTGTTGTTGTGTTTTTTGCATGTAGCAGACCAAGCAGGGTGTTTCTAAAAACAGGTCAGTTTGGCTGTGATTAATTTGTTAGGGTAGGACGCAAACAAAGTAGGATTCTCCAGCTACCTGCAGCTGCCTGTGGGCTGGGCCTGCCAGTGGACAAGGAAGACCCAGCCAAAAAACAGGACTCCATTCAAAGTGGATGTCCATGGCTCACCTGGTCTGGGGCTTCAGAGATGAAGTGTCACGAGTGGTGAGCATTGCACCAGCGGTCTGATCTGGATCTGTCTTAGCCCAGGAAAGGTCTCTCATCATCACAAGGCTGCTTCGGAAAAACATGTTATTGTGGGTATCTCTGCCTGTATGAGCACAGTCCTCAGCTTTGAAATTCCCCATCATGCCAAGCTTATCTTCCTTAATCAGGCCCTGCTTTCATTTCCATCCCTCCCCATGCCTTTCCTCAACAACCCCTAACCTGCTCTATGCTCTGTGTTGCCCTCAAGGAAAGGTTCTGGTATTCAGCATGATGTAAGACAAATACACCTCTGTCCTACTCAAACTCCTGTTTTCTTCCCTGGCAGCAAGGAGAAGCAAGGAAGTATATTGTTCTGATATCTACCATCTCCCTTGAGGATGCTGTTTGCCAGGCACTGGGCCTCAGTTTCTCCAGTCTCCCAGAGACCACAGTCTTGCAAGCACTTATCTGTGCCCCTTACTCAGTATTATGGGATTGCTTACTGCAAAAGTCTCCTGGAGGCTTCAAGTGCTCTGTCTCAGATGCTGCACAGCAGAGGTGAGAGTGGAATTGAATCCAGGCTGCTTCTCAAGGGTTACTGCTATATGCAGGCTTTTGGTTTGTCTGCCTTTTGCTCTCAGGGTTCATGAGAACTTCAGGGTAAAATCTTCTTGGTGTATTCCAGGAGAAAAAGAGCTGCTAAGTATTGCTGTGTTGAACCTTGTTCAAGAGCTGCATCACACTGCCTGTGCCACTCGCTGTGAGTTAACTCTGGGTAGCTTCAGCACTGAGCTGATGAACAGGCTGGCCAGGAGTGTTCCACAATAACAGAGAGGCTCAAGAGCCCTGATGAATTTTGAGTTTCTTTTTCAGCCCTTATCAGCTTGGAGCAGCTTTTGTTTTACTGTGCTCCTCGGAGGTCCCAGTTAAATCACATCCGTGCTGTGCCGGCTGCCGGCTGTCATTGTAAATCCCTGCTCAGGGTCCCACGGAGCTGCTGAGGCGACAGTGAGCCTTTAGCTGAAGTTCAGAGACACCAAAGAGCTCTGCACATTGAATTTGACCTGGGGTGTGAAGGTTACATCCCCTCTTCACTCACCAACACCAGTGGTCGGTGTTCCCAAACCTGTGATATCAATGTCTAATGCTTTTCCTGCAAAGGAACCAATTTCCTTTTAATAGAATAAATACTGCAGATTTCAGCCTGAGTTATTCTCCTAATGCTCTGGGTTATGAATGAGACCCAAAGGTGCATAAACTGAAGGACGATTTATTTTCTGAACGCTCCCATTCCTTTCCTCCCAGAGGCTGGTTCCTATCCAAGCACAGAAGGAAAAATACTACCAAAAAAAAATGAAATAGTTTCTCCTGTTGACGACTCAGTGCCTACTCTATGATCTGAACCCCACACATAGGCTGCGGGTGAACAGGTCTGTTTGCAATTGCAAATACGGGGTTTACAGTAAAAAAAAAATCCTATCCACTTTGAGCCTCCTTGCCTTGTCAGGTTATTTGTGTGAAAGGAAGAATTCCCAGAGAAAAGGAAAGAGGAGGAAATATTTTGTATGGGTATTTTTGCTGTAAGTGCAAAGAAATAACTTTATCCATAAATAACAGGCTGCTTTACCTTTTCACAGCACCATGGAATCCCAGAATGGTTTGGGTTGGAAGGGATCTCAACCCCATCCCATTCCCCCCCCTGCCATGGGCAGGGACACCTTCCACTATCCCAGGTTGCTCCAAGCCCCATCCAACCTGGCCTTGGGCACTTCCAGGGATGGGGCAGCCACAGCTTCTCTGGGAAATTGAAATCACCGATTCATCGGTGTCTCCCTTTGTCCCCAATTGTTTGGACACCAGCGTTTGTGTCCCTGGGTGAGAGGGCTGCTGCCGGGAGAGCTGTCCTGCCGGGACAGCTCGCCTGCTTAATCTCGCCGGGATCCTGCCGGGATGCTGCCAAACGTGCAGGGAACCGGCTTCCACTAGAGCGCGCTAGGACAGTTAAAATGGAGCTGGTTTTCGCTGGCATCAGGGTGGAACCATCAAAGATGCCTATGTAAGGAACGGCACTTCTGGTTTGCAGCAGGGATTCTGGCTAAGTTTCCCATCTTTTGAGTACAGTTTCCCTGGATGAGTGTGCAGGAAAAACAGCTGTAGCTGCCTTAGAGCACTGAGGTTTGGGCTGGAACAAGTGCTGGCAAAAACCTGTTGGAAAGCCCTGGCTTTGACAGAGAGCAGGGAGAAGCTTTGTCCTCAAGGTCTGTCTCATCTCACAGTCCCTTTGCTGCTCTGTAAGACAGAGGAAGTGGAAATCTGTGCAGTACCTGGACGTGGACAGGAGTCCACCTCGAGGTCCCCTTGTTGGTCTGCTGTTGTCATTTGTGCATTTTGGAGCTACCCCTAGCAAACTTGCCCATCTTCACAGGAGAATTTCCTGCCTCCACCCAGGCCCTTAGACCCCTGTCTGCTACCCTCGTTTGCTTCATGTTTACTTAATTAGCCATGTGGAGCATGATTCCTTTCATGATCTACGGTCTAATACATAAAGATGACAGTGACATGAATCTTGGCTTAGGTTTCAATTTGCATGTTAATTCATTGTGGTTCCCCAGATAGCTGGAATTTGCTCCAACAGGATCTGGGAGATGATGAAATGGGCAGGGTGTTCTCCTGTGTTCCAGTGAGAGCCTGGAGCGATAGGTGACATAGTTTTACTGTCCACCAGGCACCATCTCTGGTAGATCCACAGCAAAAAGCAAAGGTGGAAAGCAAAGCAAAAATCCTAAATGAGGAGCTTTTCTTAGTACAAAATACAAAGAGAGTCATGGCTCTGGTAGTTGAGAAGCATCTGGAAATCGGTGAAGCCTGGTGAGAGAGCCTGCAGCAGATCAAGAAGGAACAGAGTGATTTTACATAGCAATCCAGATGATGTGAATCATCTCTGGTTCACAAACCCCTCGACACACTTATCTAGAGAAGAGAGAGACTCCAGGCAGGGAGGAAACAGTGATTTCCCTGAGTGGCAGGCAAGCCCATGTTGGCTGTGAAGGGTTTAGGCACAAACCCCATCACTCCATGGGACTCATCTTTCTGTCTGACATCCAGGAGCTGGCTGAGAGGGAAGGAAATGCTGCGAGCCTGTGTTCAGTTCCAGCGCTCTTGGGGACCACGGGAACACTGTCAGGCTCACAGAAGACTGACAGCAGATGCAGGCAGAGCTGCCATTTTCCTGAAATGCCTGAAAAACAGCACCTTGCCAAAGGTGGCACGAGCAGGCTCTGTGGGAAAGACAGCCATAGGTGGTTATTTATCTGTTACATTAGCGCTAACTGAGATCCAGACCCTGGAGAGCCGGGATCCAGGATAAAAACAGGGCTTTGCCGCAAGACCCTGTGAGCTGAATAGAAATCATGGCTAAATAGGAAGATGGGAAGAGAGACAGAGTTGTGTGAAGAGGCATGGCCAGCATCACACAGCAGGCAGTGCCACAGCCAGCGAGGCTTGGAGCAGTCTCTAGCTTGCAGATGGGTTTAGTTGCAGCAAATCATCCATTTTCAGATTTTGCTGATTTTACACAGTCTAATTTTAATAACAGAAGAAAAGAGAGAGACATTTTTTCATAAATCACTTGTTCCTTTCCTTTTTTTTTGCCCCCATGTAACTGCACTAGGTATCTGTATTTTGGCCTTAGAAACATGGATAACATTTTAATGAAGAATTGTGGGGACAAAAAATTGAAAATAAATGTTGTCTCTTCTCTGTGTTCAAGACCCAATGGCTCTGGATTCTCCAGGAGTTTCTTGTGCTTTCTGAAAATGCTGTTATCTTGTATGCCCTGCATTCATAATCAGTTGTGGTTCCTTTCTGTTCTGACCTTCCTTGCTCAGAGTCTCGAGTCACAACAGGACAAGTCCTGGTTTTTCAAAATCATCTTCCTGATGCTTTATGGCTAGGAAAAGAAGGGTTTTTCCCCCCCCTAGAAAACATTGTTAAATCAAGCCTTTTCATTTTTCATCTCAATCAAAGCCAAGTTTCTCAGCTTTTTGTTAAAAAATGAGTATTTGAAGTTGTTCAGGAGGCCTTAAAATGAACACTTCCAAGTTCTAGAATAAACACTGTCATTTTCCAGGTACTACTTTTCAGGAAAGTGGGATTTAATCATCTAGCTTCTGTTCCATTAACATTTTGAGCTTCAAGTTCCATTAATATTTTGAGCTAGCTTAGTACAGCTGTTTGGGAATTGGGGAATGCAAGGATATGATAAGCCAGTGCAAATTCAGTGAGGGCTGTCGGTGTTTCCCTGCATGAAACAGGGGGGAAAAGCCTGTTCACAGCTGAAATTTCTTGGTGAAAAGCCCTGGGCAGGACTGAGTTCCATCAATCCTGGGCACAGAGCACTCGTGTTCATGTGGCAAATCCACTGGAAGCAGCAGGGAGCCTTCAGGAAGGGGAAGACAAACACCACCCCTCATTAGGCAGGGCTGAGGCAGGCACTAATTAACCTGGAGCTGCAGTGGTGCTGCTCGTGCCTCGTGTCCTGATGATTCCTGACTCTCTCGGGGCGAGGGCAGGATCAGCGTTGGCCCTGCTTGTGGTGCAGCTTTCCTCCACCTTTTCCTCCACCTGTCTCCATGCATTTCAGGCATGCAAACTGTGTCCCTGTGCCCATCTGTGCTCAGTGGCTCTGGAGCCATTGGAGCTTTGTGTGGAGCTGTTTTCCTGAGCTAAATTAGCAGACACATGGGGGTGACAATTTCAGCCCTGTATGAGTTTGGTGGTAAAAACTGAGCCTGGGACTCAGGCCAAGGCAGCAGGGCCAGAGGGAATTTAATGGGTCTTCCTGCAAAACACAGCTACAGACTTTCAATTCACTTTCTTCAATTTGTCTAACTAATGTCTTCTCCAGCCCTGCTTTTTAATTCATGATACTATCATCAATCACATAATTATGACCTCATCTCATTCTCTGTTAAGACTTGGGTGACAAATAAGGACAGGGTCACACTTCAGTTTGTGTTGCTGTGTTTTATTGCCTAGATGAAAAGAAGCAAACATGCTGGGGACAGAATTCCCAAACATAAAATTCTGCTGACAATATGCAACATTTAGCTATTTCTGGAGAGCTGGAAAGCAGGACTTTTTGGTTGGTTGGTTTTATTTACACTGTGTTCCACATAAATACACACCTTGTCAGACCTGGGAGCAGACCTTTTAACTCATCTCATGAGCACACATCTGCATCATAACAAACACATGGGGAGAACTATTTCTCCAGGCAAGAGGCAGCTTAATCCAGCGGGTCAGATAAAAATCCTTCAAATAGAACATGGGAAGTTCTTTTATAGATTAACCACTGCAAGGGACTGAAATTCCACTGTTAGGCAGCCTCAAATTCCATTGATGCCATAAGCCATGGCAAGGAGCACACTGAGAGTAGGAATTAAGAACATGATTGACTCATGTGAAAGGGTTTTTACTCCTGAACTAATGTTAGAGATTCAGGTCTAATGTTTTGGTTTGGGGGAAGGATGGTTAATTATTCACATCCTGTATTTTTGTTCAGCTTTGACATTTCCCTGCCAAAACCTCCCTTTGCTGACCCACTTCATAATTTTGCTGGGTCATCAGCATCATCCCATCTGGAAAGAGGGTGGCTCTATTCTTCACAGACATTTTAGGCTAAAGAGATCCTCTTCTAAGCATTTTGGGAAGACCCTGAATGCTGAATTCCATGGGGTTCCTTGTATTCCCAAGAAGGGATAAACCACAAGGCTGTGGGAAGTCTGGCGTTTGAAGCCTGATCTCTGGCTCTGTTGCAGACACTTGGAGCAGACTCTACCCTTGCACAACAGAATTAAACCATGAAGGTTGAAAACTAGAAGAGAAACATTTAGAATGTATGGAGTGTTTTTATAAAGCCATCCATTTTCAAGCCACTTTCACCATTTCCTGAGCCTAACTTGAAAGTTACGAGTGTTTGGGGTAGGCAATACCACACAAACAATATCCACTTCCAACACATGTATATTCACAAGCTTCTCACTGTTGGTACTGTGAAAGCATTGCTGTTGCTCTTACAGATAATACCATGCAATACTATTCATAATGGTTTGATGGCATAATGGTCAGCCAGTTGAGCTGTGCCATGCCATGCAGCAGTTTTGCTGCTCATTTCTTGTATTCACACTTGGTAGCTGAAATACTGCAGCCCTCTGAACTTGCTTTCCTGTTTCCCCCCGATTTTCACTCATGCTCAGATTAGCACTTAGTCATCTTTACAATCCTTGCCTTTCCCTGTGTTCTCTTCTCTACAGCATGACCAAAATTTGTTTGCACAGGATTTTTATGAGCTTCTGCCCTCACTAAAAAAGGGGCCAACTTGTCTTGGGAAATTTCCCCCATCAGTTTTGACATCTCCTGCAGCTTGCCATTCCTTAGCATTAATTTCTATCACTTCCCCCGATTTCCCTGGAAGAAATTCTGATTAGGCAATAAGTGCTGGGCTATCCATCATCTCATGCCAGTCACAAGTCACAGGGTTCTTCTCAGCCTGGAAGGCACCGATCGTTCTTAATCAACCCGAGTGTGCCACGGGTAACAGAGCTAAAGACCCGATTTCCGTGGCCATCCCCCGGGATCCTGTCTGAGCATGGCAGCAAGGCAGAGCCATTGTGAGAGCCCTGTAACACAGCCCTGCAGCACAGCTGATTAAAGCCCTGCAGAGCTCAGAGGGCTTCACAAAAGTCCTGTCAGTCAGCTTGCATTTGATTCCAGGTCTGATTTTCATTTGTTTACAGTATCGCCCATTATGTGTAGAGTGTTTGCTAAACACTGAAGAATAATGGTCCTGTCCCAGGTAGCTGACAGCAGAAGGGTTGACAAAGGGAAGGAAGGCAGTAAAAGAGGTAATTTATGTATGAGTCATGCTTCCCAGCCAGCTGTGCTGATAAAAAATGGCCACTTTTATGAGAAGGCTGGAAAAGAGCAACGAAATTACCTTCTGAAAAAAAAAACCAACCCAACCCAAACCAAACCAAATGAAATATTTGGACCAGCAGTTTGATTAAAGATGACTTATTGCCAACGGCACGGGGAAGGGAGTCCTGGGGAGGCATTTGGGTTTATCAGGGAAAGATCTTTCTGGCACAGACACCTGCACCTAAAACAATACGGAGGCAGCAGCAGGAGGTCCTGCCTATGGCACAGAAAAACCTGATAAGGAGGCAGGAAAACAGAGGATGCAAAGTGTGAGAGATGAGAATTGATAAACAGGGATGGAGTTAGGAGCTGGGAGCAGTTGCTGAGGCAGGGGAGGAAACCATTGGAGGTACTTTTTTGGCAAATTGCTGAGCAGTCCCATATCCACCTAACGCACAGAACTCTGCGGGAAGATTTATGTTGTCATCCAGCCATGTGACTTGGGGCCTGACTTTGCTCCACTTAGAGGCAATGACAGACTCCTATTGATTCATGGGAACCATAGAAATCAAAGAAAACTTGCTGTGGCAACTGGCTAATTGAATAAAAGCATTGATTTTTCCAGCTGGACAATTAGAGAGCATGAATGCAGTGGAACTGATTTCTGTCTCTGAATTAATGTAACAAATGATCATTGATTCAAGTCAGAGGAAACTGTACCCCAAAGGAAAGTAAAAATCCCACAGCCAGTGTGGGCTGGTCTTTAATGTGCCAGAGATAAAGCTGGTTATGATTCTGTGTCTCTCTTGGTTAGCACACTTAAGAGTGAGTTGACTGTCACATCACAGAGCAGCCAAGGTAAAGGCAGACACACAGGGCCAGGGAGAACCCTGGAAAGGTGATGCAGGAGACCATGGAGTCCAAAACAGGCAGTGGCAATACCTCATAGCATCACTTCAGATGAATGGCTCTAGTTTTGCTCTGGGTTTGAGACAGAATCATGGAATGGTTTGAGTTGGAAGGGACATTAAAGATCACCCACTTGCACCCCCTGCCATGGGCAGGGACACCTTCCACTCTCCCAGGTGCCTCCAAGCCCCATCCAACCTGGCCTTGGACAGGGATGGGCCAGCCACAGCTTCTCTGGGCAACCTGTGCCAAGGCCTCACCACCCTTACAGGGAGGAATTTCTTCCTGACATCTGATCTAAGCCTACTCTCTGTCAGTGGGAAGCCATTCCTCCTTGTCCAGTCACTCCATGCCCTTGTAAATAGTATCTTCATTTTTGTTATCAGCTCCTTCAGGCACATGGAAGGCTCCAATTAGGTCACCCAAAGCCTTGTCCTCTCTAGGCTGAGAAATCCCAGTTCTCCCAGCCTTTCCCCACAGCAGAGGTGCTCCATCCCTCAGTCATGTTGGTGCTTCCTCTGGACTGGCTCAAACATCTCCACATCCTTCCCGTGCTGGGCCCCCAAGGCTGGAGGCAGCTCTGCAGGTGGGGTCTCACCAGATTGGAGCACACAGCTCTCTCTTCCTCCACAGTGGGGAAGATACTTTGAGCACCCCCTCAAAGCCTTAAAAGAGGAACTTCTTAAACCACATGCAGTAGCTGTGAACAGGCCCCGAGATTTTCAGGGCTGCTGGGTATTTGCAAACTTAGGTTATGGCTTCATGCTTTGCTGCTCTGGCTCAGGAGTCAGTGTTCCAGGCAGTGTGATGATTTATTTTATAGGCAAATAGGTGTGATTATTTATTTTATGGTGTGCCACTTGTCCATTTGCAAAACCCTTTTGCTGTTAACATTAGTTCTAATGGTGTTGAAGCATCTTGAACTCCCTGCACCATGGAAGCCCCCCAGACTGGGCTGAGGAGTCCCAGCTGCTGACAAAGCCTCCCCCAAGGGTGACCCTCGTTGCAGCAGGGCACACATCCCGGTGTCCCCAGCCCCTGACTTGAGGCTGGCTGCTGGCTGTGTGGGAGGTGCCTCGGGTGTGCTGCAGTGCTGGCACAGGGGCTGCTGCTGCTGTTCCCTGCCGGGTGCACCCGGGGCAGGACGGGCAGTGACACTTTAACAGCTGCGGTTGTTTGCGTCAGTGCCTGTGAGTCAGGGCCCTGACCTGGGGGATGTTTCACCTTGGTCCCTGGGCTTTGACGTGGATGGGCCATCCCAGCACCCCTGACCTGCCAGAGACAGCACCTCCTCTCATCTCCCCACTGCTTCTGTGCTTGGGGCTTTTCTGTTCCGTTTCTATTGGCCTGTACCTGCAATAGAGATGTTCTGAGAGGGCCCAGCAGACACAATGCACCTCCTGCCCTTCATCACAGGAGCAGGAGTGAGGAGGTGTGATAAGAGTTGTGGAGCATTAATGGAGCGGGATGCTCAGCGCTGGAGGGGAGGAGGGATATTTCGATCAGTCACCAGGATAAAAGCTAAGCTGCTTTACAGCACAGCCTGCTGGAAAGTGGTGGTTAGAAAAACGTGTCTATTAAAAGGTCAGGTGTGGTCCTGAGTTCTGGGCTGACACTTGCACAAGCTGGTAAATGATACATAATGAACACCTTAGTAGATTAATTTTGTCTATTTGGGGTCACCATGAACAGCCCATTTGAAAATAGTAGATTTCTCAGAGGCTGCCAAATGCTGGTTGTTATTATTTCTGCAGATAATACTGAATCTGTAACTTGTTTGAGAGCAGCTTATGCAATATTTGGTGCATTAACTGGATAGCTTAACTACTTCGCCTGCTTCTCTTCACTGACCATGGGAGCGTAACTCTTACAATCAGATTTCCCATGTGCAGCAATCAGAGGGACAGCCACAATTAAAGTTTCACTACCCCAAACCACTCAAAAATTGTGGTGGCCTTTCTGATTACCATGTCTTTTTAGAGTCTATGGTTATCAGCTTTTCTTTTCAGTTGTGAGAGCTGAAAATTAATCTTCTGCTTCAAGTAAAGGAGTAGTCTCACTTATATCCCAGATGCCAGCACCAGGAACACCAGGGAGAAAAATGAAATACCTGAGAGCATAAAACTGCAAATGTACTTTCAGAATACAGGACAGGATTTGCTCCCAGTAAACTGTCAGAGCTCCTGCTGGCAGTGGAGAGTGCTTGCTGAAAAGCAACGTGAAAGGTGCCAGACTTATTTAAAAATTCACAGACATATTTTCATACGCAGAACTTCTCTCCCAGTGTAGTAAGAGAGCTCCACTCCTGGAACGGCTGGTAGCTGTCATGGAAGCTTTTTGTTTCCTAGCAAAAGGTACAGAGGCAACAGTGGCACAGGCAAGAGAGCTTTGATGCAGGATGTTCAAAAGCCTGGTTTCTATTTCCTCTCCAAAGACAGGCCCTCCAGAAACCTTCCTTGATCTCTTCCAGGTATGAAATAGTCCAGGATGGGCTTTGGTGCTCTTCTTCAGAAGATTCTTCCATGTCCTCCCTACAGGCATCTTGCCAAACAGCCAAGGAAAGTGTTGCTAGCACTGCTTTCTTCTGTGGATGGATTCTGTTTATTAATAAATTGGTCAGGATGAATGGAACTAGTTCACATCTTGCCAAAGCAGCACAAGCAGGATGCTGCTTTTATGAGACTTGCCACTGCCCCTTCCTCCTCCAGATCATCCCTTTCAAGTGCCTGAGGAGCACTGAGGTGCCTGCCTGCTTCATTAAGAGCTGCTACAGCACAGGAACCAGCTCAGGAAGTGGTTTACAAACAGCAAAGAGAAAACTCAGAGACAGAATGAAAAAGAGGGGAAGAAAGAGATTATTGCAGTTTTAAGTTGAATTTCCACAACCTTCCAAGCAGGCATTCCAGTATGAGTACATTAAATTCATGTATTTCTCAACAGCAAAGGCTGTTTAGCAATAAAGACCTTTGGCACTGAAAGAGGCTCAAAACAAATCTTTGCAGCCAGCAATAAAACACAAGGAGTGCCATGCTGAACATCACTGGGTCGCATAGCTTGTTAAGGCAAGAGGCTGGAGGCTTATTTGTGCAATCCCTGCAAGAAGTGTTGTCCTGTGACACACTCACTGTCAGAGATAACTGCCTTGGAGATTAAAAAAGAAAAAATGAAATGTAGCCCTTCAAATGCAGTGCTGTAGCCACACTAAAGGAAAATGTGCACACCCACAGACACACAGAACATGAGAGCTTTTTGAAACTTGAACCAGGCTGCATTTGGAATTGGGTTTAGAGCTGTTGATTGTTGCCTGTGGAAAAAAAATAACTGCAAGAGATGCTTGTTGTGCATCCTCTGAACAGCCTGGTCTAGGGGAAGTGGTGAAGTGGTCCCTGCCCTTGGCAGGGACTTAGGCTGAGAGGATCTTTAAGATCCCTTCCAACCCAGGCCATTCTATGATTCTGTGATTCTAGAGATTGAGAAAAAAAAAGTCTCAAAGCCAATGCATAATACAGGGTTTCCTCAGGAAGTTCCCAGCATCCAGTCCAGGAAAAAGGCAGTGTGGGATTTTCACATTTTCTCCTGAAAAAAAGGAGATGTTTGACTCCCCAGCTTTCCTGAGATCTGAAGAATTAAATAGTTCTAACCAGTGTTTATATGAAGACTTTGGTGGTGCTTTGCATTGTACCCACAGTGTGCCAAGAGCCTTCCTGCCATCCAGGAGAGGCCTCTGGCTCCCACAGGCTGGTGCCCCAGTCCTGCAGGGATTTTTTCCACAGGCTTTTCTTCCTGTTTGTGGGGAGCTGTTCCACTTTTCAGTTGTCTGTGGAGTTAAGCGTGTGTATAAATGATTGTAGAAGTAGGTTATTTAAACTTTGGGTTATGTAAGGGCTATATATACATTTTAAGATGGTTTTTTCCAGGGATTTTGCAGGCAGATCTGAGTTTGCCCTGCTCATACTCCAAGGAAAACTGAGGAAATGTGGAAATGTGTCTGTGGTTAGCTGACACACCATTCCAGCTCAGCTCATAGTGAACTCCAAGCATTGCAGCCACAGCTCTATATGCTTCTAAGAATCAAAGCAGATATAGAAACTCTTCAAGAATCAAGGCAAGGTGATGCTGAAACTCCCTGTGCTCTCATACCACAGTGTAGCTATGTGTGTATGTGTGTGAGTGTGAGTTATTCCACATTCTTATGTGCAGGAGAGTTTTTTTTCCAAAATCTCTCACCCTTCCCAAACCCACTGTTTAACCAATGCTTGATAAGGATATTTTAAATTGTGGTTTTCATCAACTTTCCCATGGAATTTAAGATAACTTCACTGTCACAAAATATCCAGATGTATCCAAATGGTATTAACATATGGGACTGGGGGAGATTCCATAAATACCTGAGGCATAGGAACTCAGTGTTTTACATTGGTGGGGCCCCGAGGCTGCTGCCTGCCTCCAAGTGATGAGCTCCTGGGCAGCCTTTGTGCCCAAAGCAATCTGAAAATAGTCTGCAGCACAGAATTGCTTGCAGTATTTTGTCCCATTGCTAGCCCACCCTTCTTCCAAATTCATCTGTGCTTAATTTGCTTCAGGTAAATGCAGGAGATAAATTGTTGATTCCACAATAGCTGGATTAGTCAAATGAAGACCATGTCTAGGTATCATGGAATCCCCAATTTTCTGTTCATGGGCTGAGAGGAAAAATGTTTCCAAAAGGAGACAATCATCTGTTTGCTGATTTCTGTCTGCTATTATATGTTATGTTAGTTGTGCACCTCAGGTCCCTTCACCCAAGTCAAACAGCCTGAACTGGTGAGGAGGTTCATGCCTTGCTGTGTCATCTGCCTGATGCTGGATATTACCTCCACATTTATCCTCTGGTTTAGCTTCTAGGAAGAAGTTCTATCCCAGATAAATACACAATCCCATTTGCCAATCCCATCAGTAGTCCTTAATGTTGTCTTTCAGTTGTCAGGATGGCAAAACTGAGCCTTGCTCACCCACTTTTAGTGAGATACAGGTATATATCTATCCCAGTCTGTCTTGGAATTAATTCTGGAAAGGCAGGCAACAGTTAGCTCCTTCCCAGGGGCTTACATGGATTAGTATCTACAGAGGGCACCCTCTTCCATGGCATTTTTTCCTGAAGCAGACATCTGATGCTACTTCTGTTTTCTTGGAGGCAATGAATCTTGCTTCCAGTGCATCATCAAGTGTCTCATTATTAAATAATTAGAAAAGGTTTTTTAGAAGCATTTTGACTGTAAAGAGCCCCAATTACTGTTGTTACCACTACCTTCTGGCAATACAGAGGAAGACACTGGTGAATCTTCCTTTGATCTTTGTTGAAACAAGCTGGAGAAAATGGGCAGACCTTTGGACTCTAAATAATGATGCTATCCATAAATAATAAAGCTCTCTGGGGCCCTTTGAAGGCAGACTGTAACTTCCTGCCCCAAGGTGCTCATCTTCACCCAGGGGCACAATGTCTGTCCTGTGCTCCTCTCTTATCACTGCTCCTGCTGCTTACATTTCTGATTGTGGTAGTTGTGATGGCATCCAAAAGGACACTCATCCTTTGGCATGGGCTTGAGGGGTATTTTATAAGGGGTTTTTATAATGTAAAAGTTTTTCTGGACAGAAATTTTTGGGGGGCAAGGAAAAGAAACCAAAAGGTTACAAACAATGTCACTTTTTGGAGATTTTCAGACATCCAGATTGGCAGTGAGGGGAATTCTGGCCAGAAGCTGCAAAACCCAGCAAGATATTTGGGATATCTTGGACTTCAGACCAAGGAGTCCAGAATACAGTGACCAAAGAACCTTGCTAATAGTCAGAGGGGTCTGCCAGGCCTGCCAGACATTCAGAGGTCCTGGAGTTGTGGCTGTAGGCAACTTGCCTTTCAGCTTTACAGTGCACATGGAGAGGGACCAGCACAAACAGGACCTGTCTGACCTGCCGAGGAGGTCCTGCATGGTGCATCACTCTGTGCCCACCAAGCATGGATTGGTTTGGGTGTGATTGACCACCTGTGGCTATCCAGAAGCTGCTGGACTTGCTGTGCAAATCCATCCAGCAGTACTGGAGTTTGATTTCTCCTCTTTCTCTGTTCCATGCCCAGGATAACTTCCATGTGACAGCAAAGTCCCAATATCAACTCAAGACTTCATTTCTGTTTGAAAAGTGAAACTACAGCATAAGTCAACTCTCTGAGGTGTAAATCTAGAGTGGGGACTGTCTGCATCTCCCAGGACCCCTCCCAAGGTGAGGACACATCATGGAAGCCCCAGTGAGGGCGTGCAGATGGCAGGGAGAGGGGAACTGCAAACTCAGGGTGTGCAGGTGAGGCCCACATGGGTGGCAGCACATCTTCCAGCACATCCTACAGCCCCTCCCAAGGTGCTGCCTCTCCCAGCACATGTCCCACTCCTGCTCCCCAGCTCTCCAAGGACCAGCCCCTGTGCCCTGTGCTCAGGCACACACGGGCTTTGACATGCAGGCCTGTCCTAGTTTAGGGCAAATTTGGAAGAGAATTCCCAAAGGGGTTCCTCTAGGAAGCAGATTCAATTGGCCCCNTCCCCCCTTCACTGTCAGGACAAGTCTTAAAGGTGCAAAACTTATTATTCAGCATAAAACAGAGCAGACGATTGGGGATAAAAGCATCATACAGTCAACCCAGGACAAGGCCATAAACTCAGGGCATGCCTTATAATGAGCCCTTCTCCTGTGCACTGCACTTCCTGAAGGACCAGGCTGATTCCTCCCAGGAAGGGTGCCTGGTGCTGCAGTCATTAGGGAAAGGAGGGGTGAGCACTCTCTCCCAGGCTGATTGCAGAGCCACCTTCCTTACCCATCAGTGAAGATTGCCCATCTCCACCCTGGGAGTCAGAGAATCAAACCCTCTTTTGGGACGCCTGCCTTTTATCAATGACCTAAGAGATCTTTAACCTTTCCTTTGCAAGGAGTGAAGGAGCTCTCAGAAATATTCTGTAGGTAAGCAAGCCTTTCTGTGCTCCTGTCTGTGCTCCTCCATCACTGTGGTGCTTGTGAGGGATTATTACAACACATATTTTTCTCTACAGCAAGCAAGTTCCCAGCTCCAGGAGGCTGACAGGCCTTGTGTAACTTGTCATTACTCATCAGCACTCCCTATGCTCGTTTAGATCCCAGGGTGTGGTTTTAATTAGCTGATTTTGTAATAACACCCAGGTGACTTGGTGATGGATAGTCACCCTAGAAACCTATTAAGCAGGAGTGTGGTGGCTCCATGTCCTTAGACTACGCTCTCAGATTGCTGTTTGCTTCTAGACATTGAGCTTGTGGGGTTGCCTGTCTGCCCTTCCCTGTAGCTTCCAAGCCTGTTGGTGGGTAAATCCCACAGAAATGATTTGTAGATTCTTCACTGAAATGTGCAACCAGGTGGTAGAGAAGGAATGGGCTGGAAGTCCTGTGCTTGTTTTAGAAAGTCCCTGTGGCAAGGAACGTGTGTGAATGCACTCCAGCTGTGGGGGGTACAAACACTGCTCACAACTCACCTGCTAAATCTGAGCAAACCTTTAGGTAGGTGTTTTATTATCCCATAATATAATAAAAAATTATGGTTTTTCCTGTTTTTTGCATGATTACATATATTGGGCCAAACCACTCCATTACGGAATGTAGAAAAAAGCCTTTACTAAATCCACGACTGAGGATTTAACTTCCTTTGATGTGCAAATATAGTTAATTTTTAATTTGATACAATTTTAATCTTTCAGGAAATATGTTTCCATTGCATACAGAACAGCCCACCCATGATACAGCTGTTGTCCCCAGCACTGCCTCTGTGTTTCCTTATCCTTACAGTCTGTTCCTAGGCCTCTTAACTTGGAAGCTGTTTTGTTGGAATTTTTTTGGGCAGCTTTGCTGACACTTTGGTTTGGAAAGCACAAGTTGTGCCCAGCCTTGGAAATACCAATTGTTCTTTGCAAAGTCAAATCTATTTTTCACAGTGACCTTGCTTTGACCTTGTTATCAGCTTTGCCATGAATAGTGTGATCCCTAATTAGTCCATCTGTCAGCTGTCCAGGCTCATGTGATGGGAGAGGAGCATTGCTGGCAGACTGGAAACCAGCTGAAAGCACAAAGAATGATAAATGAGAAGTGTCAGGATTTGGACAGTGGTAGCCATCTCTTGTTGGCATCAGATCTGAGTTTGACATTGTTAAAGATCTGAAGGAAGGGTTAAAGGACATCCTAATGAAACTCTCCTATCACCCACTTGCTCCAGCCTTGGGGTTCAGTGGGTTTGTGTAGACTGGGAGCTGGGCCCTGGCTCCAAGAATAAGACTTTTTAGAAAGGGTTTTAATGAACCAGGCCCCACCCATAACTGTGTGAGCACAACAAACCCCAAGTCAGTGGCTTCATTGCATACTCTGAAGAACTGTACACTGCTGAGCAGGAATAGAGTGGGGGG
>VXBC01002306.1:430806-514476 GCA_013399945.1 Ploceus nigricollis
ATTCATTTGCAGGAAGCTTGGACTGAGGCTAAAGCTGAAAAATTTATTTTCGTGCTCATCTGCTCTGCTATCAGAGTATCTCAAAGCTCTGCTTGCTCTGGGGGCTTGTTCCTGGAAACAAGGCTGCCTTGCAGGAATAAGGAGTTAATATCCAAGAACTTTGAGCCAAAAATCAGCTGCACAATTCTCCTTGACCTCTTTGGAGCAGGCCCTGTGTGATATAATCCTTGTATATTGATGACAGTGACAGACCACTTGAGGGAAAACTGCTTCCAGGAGGAGCTGCTTTACAAATGCATTTTAACGGGGGAAAAATCACCAATAAATAGTGGAAATGTGTTTGGTGGCAGAGTGGTACCATGGTGGTGCCATATCACCCGCAGTTTCGTAGGGACTAAAAATAGTGCTGCCCATTTTAGTTTTAGGAGTGTTCTGAATGTTTTTTAAAATGCTGAGTGAGCATCTCTCTCAAAACCATGTCTTGTGCCTGAATTTAGGCACCCAGGAAATGTGTAGGAATTTTTATTTCCAGGCTCCTGCCATGCCATTGGAAGGAACTAGGAGCAATTCCCAGACAGTATGTGCAGCCTCTCCTGGGGAATGCCGTGGGCTGCTCAACAAAAACCTTTTTTTACCATTTCTCAAGTGGTGTTTCAGTTTGTCTTCACCACTGCAGCATCATCCAGTGCTGTGCACTGTGTTGCCTAATGCTGGCAAGTTGTCAGGCAGCTGCTGCTCCACCTGTGAGGGAGGCAGGGCTTTAAATTGGTTATAGACTTTTAAATGTTACCTTCCTTGGTGCTGCAAGGGCATGTGATGTTAGAATCATAGAATTGGTGAGGTTGGAAAAGACCTCAAAGTCCAAACATCTATGCAGCCACCACTGTGTTCACCTCAGAACCACGTCCCCAAATGCCACATCCACACATATTTTTCAGCACTTCCAGGGACTGAGACTGGCACTGACTTCAAGGGGGTAAATATTCTGCCCTCTCAGGTTTGACCCCTTTGTATTTCACAGCCAAGCCAGGAGTGTTCATGAGCAGACAGCTGTATTTTGTGGTGTGTGGACATGTCATTTTGGCCAAGAAACCAGTGAAATATGAACAATAAATGTGGCCATTTCTTCTCACCCCCCTTGCTGTGTTGAGGGTGAAGAGAGCCCCCAGCACCCTCTGACTGACCCTGTGCAGCAGCTCCTCCACAGCAGTTTGCTCTGTTCATGGATCCCTGCCATGCTGCTGCCTGTGGCACTCACAGCTGCCAGCCCTGACACGTGGGACATGTAAGGACATGTCCTGCAAGAATGTTTCCAGCACTCTGGGAGATCCTTCACTCATGGGCTTTATTCTGTCTTGCATCACTTGCCTCAGTTTTCATTTCTCATAGAGGTAGGTAACTGGGCACACTTGGGAAGCACAAATGCATCCATTGCTACTGAAATAAAAACTCCTCTACTTGAAAGAGCATCCAAAGAAAGGTCTGTTGGTGAGTTCTGGCTCTGAGGGGTGAGTCTTCATGCCCTGGAAGCTGCAGCCCCTGCAGAGTGATGTGAGCTGCAGTACAGGGGATGAATCATGGCTCTGATCATTTGCATTGGATAAAATCACAGTTCAGAACTCCCCTGAGAGCTTCCTCGACTCCATGGGCACAGAAACAGATGCTGCTTTTCTTCTCAGTGATCTGAACCGCCCCTCAGTGGGTTTGCCCTTCAGCCCAGAAGAGTCCTAGTTGTTCAACCAGAGGAATAAACCAACTGAGGATGTATTAGGAGAGGGAAGAATTTGGCCTTTCCCTCCTTTCACCCTCTGGCTATTTGCACATTGGCACAATGGGACATGTTCCTGCTCTGGTCACTTTGTCCACAGCTTCCTGTGCCATCTGCAGGAATTATTAAGTACAGGAATTAAAAAGCAGAAGAGTATAATGGTTTAATAAAGTCCTCATCTTGTCTTCTGGAACAGGAGTGCTTTGGTGTTTGGGGAGTTGAATGCAGGTGCTCTGAGAGCCAACTGACATTGAGTTATTCTGATTTTACAGTGATGATCTCGAACAAATTATCCTTTGGGTACTTCCCAAGGGGAATGTTTGTTGACTCAGATCACAAAGGAAGTAAGGATGTGCATTTGCTTGGGAAAATTATTATCCAAATCATAGTGCTCTTTTGAAACAGTTTTTTGACTGAATACCAAAAAGAAGCAATCAGACACTTGCCTTAGAAGACCTTGGCAAGGCAGTGAATGGTGAAATTATAAATTTCTTCTCTCTTACCCCCTCAGAGCAGAATTATCTATATTTGGATTTCTTTTTTCAGCCCCAGAGAGGAAGTGAATGAAGTTTGCAAATCATGTTTGGACCAAATGCAGTGAATCTGGCCGTGCTTCCTATGTGGAGCTGAACTAGAACAGTGTCCTAAGGAGCAGTGCTTGTTCTCAACTCCCAGACCCAAATGAGATCCTTCTTCCTCCTAAGCATATTTAGTAGAGAAAAAAAAAAGAGAATGTAGAGTTGGAAGGTTAGACATTTAGGTTTCTTCCCATTGCTATTAAAACTATACCAGGGAAGCCTTTTAGGTTAATTTTAACTCCAGCTTCACTCCCACTGGTGGAATGTCCAATCTATTTAGGCTGAAGGTATGTGGGGCAGGGACTGTTCTGGATCTGTTGCCATTCCCACCTTTGCAGTGCTTCCTCACCAATCCAGAGAAGCTGTTTCCCTTCACCAAGTACCACATCTCTCTCTTCCTCTCCTCTCTTCCTCTCGGTGCTTTCAGCAACCCTTGGATCAAAACTCCTCTGCTGCCACCTCCACTCCAGACCCTGGGTGGAGTTTGGCAAAGACTCCTTCAAGATGGTTTTCATTTTTGAGGCCTGAAGTTAGTTTGTGGCTGAAAGAAATGCCATGTACAGGAATGTTTTCGGATGTCTTTTGTGGAATATACTGAGAACAGTGATGTTTTCCATTGCTTACAAAGTGCTTCAAGGATGGTCTCGGTGTTAGCAGACACCTGAAGGGGACCAGAGCTCTTCCAGCTGACCAAAGCCCATCAGACAAATCCATATTTCAGATTTATGCTGGTCCTTCTGTGCAATGAGCAGTTCCCTGTGCTGTCATTGCTTCCCTCTGTACCTGCCTCTTCTCTTTCCTCTCATCTTTGGCTGTTCTTTTTAGGTACCACTAGCTTGGGAAATTCAATGATTAGTTGAATAATGAGTATTCAAGCCACACTAGTGCTCTGAAGCCTTGTGAAATCTGACCCATTCTCAGGGGATTTGGTGTGTTTCATGGAAACCAGTCAGTGAGAACCCCAGGACTTGATTTCCTGGAGGAAAGGGAAGGTGCAGGAAGCCAAGCAGTTAGATCAGTCCCTGAGATGCATGCTGTGGCTGTTCTTCCCTGTTTCTTCCCAGGCAATCCCTGTGAACTTGGGGAAGTCAGACTGGCCTGGCAAGTGGCCTAACTCTGCTGCTGATGACACCTCTCCAGCAGAAGCGGTGTGTGGGCAGACAGGGAGTTTCATCATGGGGAGGAGGAGGCATGCATCACCTTTTGTTTAAGCAGAAGCATCTTTTTGGAATGCTATCCATTTTATCGGTGAGGGCTTGGACAGGGAGCATCCAGGAGAGGCTGGATATTGTAATTAACACAAGTGGAGGCAGGCTGCTGCATCTGCCCGCCCGCCCGGAGAGGAAGAACCTGTTGAATTTGCTAGGAGCTATTGCTGGGAGGACAAGAGCCACAGTTCCTGGGAGTACAGCAGCCACAAGTGGATGGAGTAGCTGCTTCAGAGCTATGCTGTGGGGAAGAGGCAGAGGCCTGGATTTTGGACACTGGATGCCCTTTTGGGTTAGAGCCTCCACTTTTGCCTCCTAAGCGCAAAGGGGAGGAGGAACACTCAGCCCCCTCGCTTTCTGTCGGGTGAGCCAAGGATGGCTGCGCTCTCCCAGCACCTCAGGATCCTGCTCTGGAAGAACTGGCTGAGTGTCAAGAGGCAGCTGGTGAGTGGGGGAACAGAGGAGTGCAGGAGGGGGAACCTGGAAACACTGAGAGCTGAGGAGCAAGGGGGGCACTGCGGAGAGGAAGGTTGTGCTGTTAGAATGGGAGGGTGGTGGTAGAAGCAGAAGGAAGGAAGAGAATGGCACAGAAGTGAAGGTGGGTTTTGTGTGAAGCTCAGAAGTCCAGACTGAGTACCATGGATGCCTCTCTTGTTCTCTCAGGACAATGTCTATGCAAACAAAACCATGCACAGACTCATGGGCAGACCTGAGTTAAGGCTGCAGTTCTGTACCTGCTGCCATGTGAACAGACCCTGTGGCTGGTGCACAGCCTCTAAGGAGCCCCTGGGATCTGGGGGTGATGGGACTGCCCTTACACAGAGCCATTTGTAAAGGATGGATAACAAAAAAGTAGCTATGTGAGATGCAGGTAGGACATATTTCCAGTGCAGTCCAGTGTGCTGCAAATCAAACACCCCAATGATCTTTCTGTCTGAAAGACAAACCATTGCCAGAAATGTCCAGAGAGGGATCTGAGCTGCAGCAGCATCAGGAGCAAATGTTCCTTTGGGAGGCATTGCACAGCCAGGCAGAGTAGTTTTGGTAGTCTGGACAGTCCCAGTCCAGTTTTGGTACAGGTGTGTGTGGTATTTTCAGCAGAAGCCTGGGCAGTTCAGGGAGCTGCACCATAACCTGTGCTCCAGTAACCCAAACGTGGTGGGATTTAACCTTGCCTTGGTGGAATGGAAACCTTGGCAGGCACAAAAGTGCTGGCCAAAGAGAGATGTCCGTGGAGGGCGTGATGTGAAGGTGAAGTGAAAGGCCTTGTATGACTGTGTGCTTCTGCAAGGTCTGTTCCAGCTTACCCTGCCCTGTCTCCTGGTTGTGGAGCCTGATTCAGAGAGGTGCTGAGTGCCTCTGACTCCTGTGGATCAGCTGTGTGCCTCAGAGCATTCTTCACTGCTGCATAATACACTTTTCCTGAGATGCAGAAGAATCCCAATAAATTACCTCTAATTTCTTGAGAGAAATTGTAATAGCCTCATTAAAAGCAGAAGGCTTGGGTCCCTTTTTGCTCTTGTGAACCCTGAGTAAATGCCACCTAAGCCCTGCCTGTGCTTCTGACCACAGTCTGACTTGCTGTAATTCTGGTTTCCTGTGGAGTTGAAATATCAACTCTGTAGAACTGAAATGTCAATTAAAATAAAAATCTGGCCACTGCTGACTACTTTATGGCAGGCATGCCTTGCAACCCTCCTTAATTTCCCTCTCTTGCTCCAAATTAGGGAGCTTGCTCAGGCTGAGGAGGGTGTGAGGAGGTAAACTCAGATCTTTTTGGGAGCAAAGTCGGGCCTGAGTGCCAAAGGGAACTGGAGATATTGGTGCCTCTTGTGTGTTGCACTTCATCATCTAAACAGAGGCAGGAAGGTGAGAGAAAATGTGCACTCACCCAGAGAGCCTAAGTAAGCTCTGAGAGATGAAATCAACTTTTAGCAGTGAAATAATCCAGCAACTAAGAGATTATGCAACCTACATCACAGTTCTTAATGTCCCAAGAGCCAGATTGAGGTTGGTTGTTGTTCCATTCGAGTCAACATGTTCCACCTGCAAACAGTTTGGCCAGGGTGGTTGTCTTGTTTTGGTTTATTAGAAATGCCTGGGACAGTGGGAATGCTGTGATGTTGCAACTGATGTGCCCAGCTACGATTAAATCCAATTAAGTCACAGGACAGAGATACTGAGAGAAGACATGTCTGGAAAGTGGGGAGTATAAGCACCATTGTAAGCTCAAAATGGGGAGGGACAACGATTTTCCTGAGTAGGAGCAATCAGTATTCATTTATTGTCCCAGGAATGTGACAGATGTCCAGCCCTTCCTTTAGGCAGCTTCTGACTAATATCAGTTTCTGTGCTGTTACCCCATAATTTTACTTTAGCCTATGTGGTGCTAAACAAGGAGGACACATTAATAATACCATTTGCATGAGAATTAATCACAGTTAAACTGCATGGTTGGGGACTGATTATAGGGAAAGCATCTGATATAAAAAAATTACTAAAATATGTCAGTGTCAGTGATGGACCTTGTTACAGGCTGGCAGTGTATACATAAAAAGCAGGAAGGGTCTGGTCTGTCTAAGCTAAATGTGGCTGAATGCTAAAATTATAGGAGCACCCTCTGAAGGGGTGTGGGAGGAGGTGCCTTGTGGTTTGATGTCTGTCACTTACCTATTTTGGGGCATGAATTTGCTCCTGCTTTCAAGCCTGAGTCACCTCATCAGGGACGATAGGGATGGAGTTGCTGTAGAACAACCATCTTTAAGCTGAATTGCTCTCCAGGATTTGTCTGTCTGTCTGCTTGGCTTTATGTTCCAGTGAGTGTTACAGGAAATGAAAACACGGTTATGGGCTTAGAATTACTTTGGAAAAACAGCTTTGGGTAATATGTGCTGATCTGAAAAAAAAATAGCAACACAACAATGAAAAAGGGGATTATTTTGAAGAAAGACATCTTTGCAGTTCCAAAAATTGATGTGAAGCTAGAACAGCAATTTTGTAGCACAGAGTAGTTTCAGTTTAACTACTGATGGATGGAAAACTCTTAATCTAGTAAGCATGGAAGCCAGCTTGCCAGCTAGTGCAAAAGCCAGGAATTATTTGAATAATTTCAATTTCCTGGCTCACAAAACTCCAAAGTTTGTATTTGAAGATTTTGGGCATCCTCCCTAGATTGGTTTACTGTACTAGATGATTAATTCTAGTGTTTTCTTAATTCTTGTCCGTGGAAAGGAGCAACCTTCACATCAGAGACAAGAGTTCTATACATGTTCATGTGTTTTTCAACACATTAGGGTGATATTACATTATTTCTCTTCCACTTTTAGTTAGATATATGGAAGAAATTCTTCCCTGTCAGGGTGGGGAGGCCCTGGCACAGATTGCCCAGAGGAGCTGTGGCTTCCCCATCGATGGCAGTGTCCAAGGCCAGGTTGGATGGGTTTGGAGCACCCTGGCATAGTGGAAGGTGTCCCTGCCCATGGCAGGGGGTGGGACTGTATCAGCTTTGAGGTCTCTTTAACCAAAACCATTCTGGGAATCATCTCAGCCCATCTGTATGTACTGCTACAGTCTGGAGATGGAAAGGTGCCAGGGATTTGGGCTGCTGGGGTCAGAAGTTCTTATAAGGGAATTTTCATGGTGATGGGTGTTCAGATGTGTGTTCTGTAGGCTGGTTGCACAACTCCATAAACCCCTTCCTCTACCGTGCTTGAGCTCCACATCTTCTGAATGACCACTGTGAAAATCCTTCCAACCAGCTCTACCATGAGGATCCACTGGTTGTGAAAAATAGCTAAATTTTTTTGGGAAAACTGCTGTAGGCTTGTCAAACACTTTAATTTTGGGATATAGGTAAATTGAAGTCCTATTTACCCATAATTTCACTGAAAGTGAAACCAAGCTTTCACACTGCAGCTGCTTTATCTTTTGGTTGGTGCTTCCCAGCGTGCCTTTACTGTGACATAGCAGTGTCTCAAAGCTGGGTAAACACAGTCCCCCATAATTATCAGCCAAACTGAAACCTTGTGCTGCTTTCAGCCTTGTTATTTGCTCTTAAAATCTTCGGTAGTTTTTCTTCCTGAATAGATAATGCCTGGATTTTAATTGTATGCATGCCAAGACAGGTGTGATTTACCAGGCACCTCATAACTCACTTGGGGCACTGCTTGTACATTCCAGACAGGCTCTGGGTAACATCAATGCGACAAACATAACCGATATATTTTCATTGCTCTTTTATAGGTATGGTCGTTTGTTTTAATTTCCTGGCCTGTGGTTGTTTTCATAATCTTGGCCATTATCCGTCTCAAATTCCCTCCAGAACCACAGCAAAACTGTAAGTAACTGGTTTGTTTTTATGTCTGTGGGGTTTAGTTCTCATTTCAGTGACTGATGTGCTCATTTGATGTTTTTTGTTACTTTTACAAATTTGGCTCCGTGTAGTTTCCAGCAGAAATTTCCTGGGATGCATCATGCTGTAAATAAAATGTGTGTGCTCCTCTGAGGTTGTTTTTGCTCATGTTTTTGTTTTTTTTTTTCCAAATTAGCTTTATAATTAGAAAACAACCTTAAAGATCTGTCTCATCAAGATTTATTCAGATACTGCTCTGTAGACAGCAATATAAATTTCCAGGATAAACTGAGGGAGAAGAGGGCAGCTGGGGAAGAGCTTACTCAGTAAAATGAGTGAGGGCAGAGGCTGCGAGTGTGATTGTGCAGGTGAGGTGGCAAACATGAGATTGGTCAACATGAAAGGTTTTACCTTGTGCATGCCACAGGCAAAATGTGCACATTGAAGTATCTCACTGCTAAGGCTCAGTTGAAGAGTGATAACTTGCTTGGCTCCTGGGACCTGATGGTGCATGTGAGTGAGCCCCTTGTTATAAAAACAGCAGCTCCTTGGGTGGGTCAATAGTTGTTGGGGGTCAAATGGGTGAAAGCTTGCACAAGCTGGTTCTCACTTGCAAGCCTTGCTCCTTGGGTCAGGAAGTGTCCATCTCAGAGCAGGGATGCACTTGGGCCTGCTCTAAAGCACTTCTGCTGATCAGGGAGCCCTTACCACCATCAGAAGCATGTCCCAGCCCTGAGCACATTTGCTCATTAAGTTATAGAGTAAAGCAGAGCAAGGAGTTCATCTAGTTGGGAGAGTTTTTATCTTTCACAGTGTTAGTTTTGAGTTGAATCAAATGATAGAGCCATAGAATGGTTTGGCTTGGAAGGGACCTTAAAGATTTTCAGCACCTGGTTGGTAGCAGAGACACCACCATGGATGACCCACATGGGGCTGTCATGGGCCTGCAGGAGCAAAGCCCTGGCATGGGCAAGGCTGGGGGTTTGTATTTGGGGCAGGGAAACTGATGCAGGAGGAGAGGAGACAGTGCCTGGCAGCAAAGGAGACAAGCAGTTGGCTCCCAATGTTTGTAGCTATCCCACGTGTGAGATGTGGCTGGGAGGGATCTGCCTCTGAACACTGGGAATGTTCACCCTGGTGAGTGACAGGTGCCATTCTCTGGTTAGAAACTGCTCATTCCTCTGTGAGGTGTGAGAAAGGACCACACTGTGGAAAGGATCAGACATGAAATTAGGACAGACTCTCTTGTTGCAGAGAGTCCTTGTTACAGCCTAATCCCACTGCAGCATTGTGTGCCTCCTTCCGTAGGCAGGGATGGAGGCGAGTTCTTCCTGAAAGTATCATAGGAATTCTTTAATGGGAAAGGACATTCTTGATGTGTTGGATAATTTTTTAACCCCAAGCGTATCTGCTGTCAGCAAAAGACCTCTTTAGGCATGTTATATATTCCAAGTTCTCCCAAATTCCCTTGAGCCAGTTGAAACAGGCAAGACAGGACACGTTGTACTTTGTGAAAACCCTGGATTTTGCCAAGTGTGGAAATGGCAAACCTCCCACGCTGCCCCACCAGTTGTACTTCCTGTCCCCAATAAATCAGATAAGCTGGATGTCAAGGGAGCCATCTGGATGGGGAAATATTTATTCTTTTATTTGACAGGGTTATTAGTTTGAACCTCTATTTATTTGGAGCGTTTTTGCTCTGGATGATCGCATCTCTGCCTTAATGAATTAACAGGAATAATCTTATGAACTGCAAGTAGCACCATCAGCTGTGCTTTGCAGGACAGGGGAAAGTTGGGCAGTACCTTTGGATGAGTTCCCTTTCCTTCTGTAGATTAATTTTATTTTAGTACAAGTCTCAGTAAGTATGTGAGTAGGTGTCTGTCTCTCTTAGAAGTGGATGATAGGAACTCTCTATTGCAAGAGAGATTTTTTGCTGGAAAATAATGGTTTTGGTGTATTGTTGTGATCCAGATGTTCAGAGAGCATCTAAGAATCCCGAGGGAATAGAGAAGGATGCTAACCAGGGCATCAAACAGCCAGTTTCTGCTGCTATTATAGTCAAATAAGAACAGTTGCTTGACAATTTTTTTTTTTTGAAAACTGTATCAAACTTTTTGCTTGAAAAGCAAACGATAAATCACTTGGGAACTTTCCTTTTTGATAGGAAGGCAGGCGGGGGTGGACACATCTAGGAAAACTATTACAGGAGGGGATTTTATTCATTTTATTCATAAAATTCACCTTATGCTGAGTTCCAGTGCCTGCCTTAAGACAGAATTGTTAAGTAGTGACAAGAAGCTGTTTCCAGTTCTGCTGTCAAGAGATTATTGCAGGTAGACAAAAGTCAGGAAGCACAGAGTCAATGGCACAGAGATGGAATAAGCTACTCAGATGCTGAGGTTTGGAGCCTTAGAGATAACCCCACAGAAAATCCCACTCTGCAAGCTCATATTGTGTATTCAGGGCCACAGAAATATCATGAAATCTATTTTTTTTTTCAATTAAAACAGCTCAAATTCGAGACAGTAATTTCTTCTGAAGGGCAGCTAATACACATTGAATAGATGGAGGATTATGTAGAGAAATTACCTGGCAAGTATCAGTCAAGGGTGAACAAATGGCAAGGGTTTCCTGCAGGAGCAAGTTGCTTGTGCTGAATTATGTTGTGTAGCACTTAATGCAAAGGGAGCTTGTGCCAGGCTGAGCTTCAGAGGGAAATGACATGCCAAATAAATGTCACCACTCAAGAGATGCTCACAGGAGAACTAAGAACTGAGGAAAACAAGGAGCTGAAGTCTGATAAATAATTTTCTTCAAAACTAAAGCATCTTGTATCTAGGAGGTAAAAAAACCTATCTCTCTTCTTTATTCAGGGATTCTGTTTGATGATGTGTTTCCAGGTCAGCAGAGATTGTTGTCAGGAGAAATGAAAAAGAGATTTCACTGTGTGCATACCCAGTTTCTGTGATGATCCCAGAGTCTTACAAACAAAATCCCCATTCAACTTACTATTCACATTGCAGCTGTGACTTCTGAGCCTTTTATTTCAGCCTTTGTCTTTGCTAGGAGACATTGGGCTGTGTATGTGTGGAATAGGAAACTCTGGACTGGAAGCCTGCAGGTGAGAGCCACTGGGTTTGATGGTATCATCTAGACTTTTGTGCCTGTATCACCTGTTTTCTGGAGCAGGGACACAAGTCCCTTTCCATCCTGCAGGTTTTAGCAAGGTATGGGAATTGTGTACGAGATACAATCTGTCCCTCAGGGCTCAGCCCACTCAGTCTGCAGAGGAGCCCAATTACGCGCCTTGCTTTAACGAGCTGTCACACCCTGTCACACCCTCCCCGCCCGATTTCTTCCTTTCCTGCTGGCCTCCTCTCCCCTGCTGTCAGTTGAACCTCATCAGTATTCCCGGTAGGAGCTCTCTTGGGTGTGGTTACCCCTCCACTCGCTCAGAGCCCTGCTCAGCTGGGCTGTGGGGAGGATGTGGGACAAACCTCACCCCTGTTAGACCCCGGCTCTGCTCCTACGGCACTCCCAGGGACAGCAACAGCTGGGCTGTGAAACCCGTGCCTCATTCCCAGACAGTTCTTCTTCATGGAATGTAGCTGTGCTCTTGGCTCTGCCCTTAAATCCACCAAATTCTGCCAGGGAATTCGTTGGCAGAACTTTTCCCAGTGAAGCACTTTCTACCCTTCACCTCTGCCCAGAATTGCCCCCCAGATTTCCCCAGCGTTGTGGAGATGCCTGCAAGGGTGCATTGCATTCACTCAGAGATGTTTGTCAGAGAGACTCAGCAGCAGAGTCCTCCACGAGGCTGCTCTTTGCAGCCAGTATTCTGGGGAGATATCATCAGAATTGCTCAGTAGTCTGCTGGTCAGTACCAGCACAGCTGTTTGGGTCCAGCTCAGAGCCAGAGCTGTGTGGCACAGCACTGTGTAGGAACAGATACTCTGCTCTCATTCTCGGCTCCAGTGCTCCTGGGAGAAGGAAGGCCCAGGATAGGCTCTGTCTCTGAGCTGCATCCCATTCAATCTTGCTGTGATGAATAGATAGGATTTGAAGAGGTCCAGAACTGGCTGGAAAAATCAGTGCAAGCCCCTGAGCAGAGCTCTCTGATGCCTTAGAAGGTATCTCACCTGGAGGTGAGAAAACTCTGAAAATATGCTGTACTTTATAGGAATTTGCCTCTTAGTTGGAGGCACCTGTATTCATCTCTTTTCCCAGTAATGTGGAAAAATTAATAGGTTCCCATGCTAATTACAGGGAGTTGGGATGATGGCTCAGCTGCACAGGCCACTCCATTCATTTGGATAAGTCATGGATATTTATGCAAGTCATAATCCACCCCCAGGGTTCAGCCTATTCTGCACACAGACAAGCACACATCAGACTTCAGGCTCCCCTTCACCAGTTGCCTGTGGTGGAGCAGCCCCACTCCTTGTGTTCCTTTACACTGCTTCATTTTCCTCCCCTTCTTTTCTGTCAGGCTTCCCCCCATTTCTGCACATCAGATTTTTGCCTGTGCCCATCTGCAGTGATGAGGAAAATGCCTCACCAAGTCTCTGGCTTCGGTGTGAATGTTTTGTTTCATTCTGTTGTGCTAGGGAGCAGACTGCCATATAACCCTCTGTTTCATTAGACCAGAGCTGAAGGGGGTATGGGTGATATTAATTAACCCCACATTTGCTGGAATAGACATAGACACTGATCTCCTTGCATGTAGAAGCAGTGCCCAGCCATACAGTTCCCTGGCTTGGAGATCAATTGCTTAAAGAGAGCACTGTGATGTTTGTAATGCCTCCCTTGTCATAAATCTCCACACTTCCCTTTCTTTCTGCAGACTCTTCTGCCTTCTGGGGTGTGACTGAAGGATGTTCAGAGTTGGAGCTGGGAACTCCTGACTTGCCACTGTGATTTTTCCTTCCCCATTGAAGCAGGGCCTTGGGGCGGTCACTTAATTCTAATTGACTTCCTGAAACATCTCAGTCCAGGTGCTGAGATCTAAAAGGGCAGAGGTATTTTTCCAAAGGTGCTGAGCAGCTTGGCTTAGACTGAAATTAGCAGTTGTTGATGCCTGTGTTTCTGGAAAGGAGGTCACTTTTGTTTGAAGAATCTAAACCTGGGCTCTGGAGGCACTCAGCATTGAAAGATGTTGGTTGGGTAAACACAGTTTCTGTGCAGGTGTTTTTGCAAGAGTCTAGATATGGATTTAAGCTTTTAGGTTCCAGTTTCTTGCTGGGAAATGTCCCGACTCTCTTCTTAGGTCCTGTTTGGGTAGTCCCCTGCTGCTCATACAGACAAGATCAACCTGGCTGCGTTACAAGACCAGGTTAGCCTTGTCTGCATTAAATACTGCTTTTAAAAAGCCCTCTAGGAAAAGGGCTTGTGTGCAGTTACTGCTTTCTCCTGGTGTGTTTGTGCCTCAGGCAGTGGAGCATCCCTTCTTAGCCCTGTCAACCTCCTCAGCTCTGCCCTGTGGTGCAGAGAGCAGCTCTGTCATTTCCCCACCTTGCCCTGAGTTTGCAATACCTCTTGAAGGGTTCCAGGTTCCACCTCCTCTCCTTTGTTCCTGTCTTTGGTTTGGAGGTTCTTTCTCCTCCCTTTACACCTGCTGCTCTTTGGCTCCTTTGTGATTTTTATGCTCTCTGCTCTTTATGTTCTCCCTGATCAGTCCACGAACCCGACGCGATCAGATCGCAGCGCTGATTTTTAATTTATCAAATAAGGAGGTGGAAGTGGAAGGTCTGTGGGCGAGCAAAACCAGCTTGCCCAGTCTTAATAAGCATGGAAGTAGATTTTGTCTGCTCTGGGCTGGTCTTATTGCAGAGCCTGAAGTGCTTGGGGGAAGAATTGGGCAACAGAAATGAAATGTTTCTTCCGTGGAGGCCACAGAGGGAGGGAGGAGTCTGGCTGTGAGTTGTCTGCTGCTTTGATTGCAGTGTCCTAGGCAGGCAGCTGAGGACATCGTGAGAAAACAAGGATCCTGTTGCTGTAAAGATAAAAAAATGCAAGATTTAAAATCTCACCCAGCCACACTGGGTGTCCAGGGGGCTTGGATGGATTTATCTGGGGTCCTGCTGTGCTTTCATTTCAAAGATCGGGAGATGCGAAAGGAAGCTGTAGTGAGGTGGGGCTCAGTCTGTTCTGCCATGTCTCAAGTGGAAAGATGAGAGGAAATAGCCTTAAATTGTGCTAGGGGAGGGTCAGATTAGATATTAGAAAAAAAATTGCACTGAAATGTCACAGCAATAGAAGTGCCAGGGCAATTAAATATTCTCTTTTAATAGGTAAGGCATAAGCCAGCTGGGTATTCATGTATAAAAAGTCCCCTGCTTAAAAATTAATCTCATCCCATAGATTTGATGATTTGATTTAGTTTTTGGAGAGAGATTCAAGGTCCTAGCATTAGCATAAAGCTTTGTACAAAAAAAAAAAAGCTTAAATTATTACTGATAAATAGATGTGAACAAAGCTGGAAATGGACAGCTGCATGTGGTTGAAGGAAAGCAGGATCTTTGTCATGTCATGAAACAGGCACTTTTGTCTTTTTGGCTGTTGAAAAAAGCAGAAATTAAAATTTAAAGTGATGCTGTGTGACAATGAGAAAGACTAGAAGGGAAGCCAGAAGGTTGTGTGTACACAAACACAGCCAATTATTTGGCATAGAAAGTTGGGAGGAGGTGACCAGAGCAGGAAATATTCTCACTAGAAGTTTTTGTGACTCTTGAGGTAAATGTGGATCACAGCTGATAAACAGTTTGGGGTCTTTTGCTGCTCTGGGTTAGACCCCCACTGCTCAGTGGTGATTTTAAGAGAGTATGTAGGAACACAGCACACAGTGTTCCCTCCACTACAGAAATCCTGAAAGTTTTAAGGTTTCTTCAGCCAGAAGCTGAAGAGATTTGATCCATGTGATCATTTTAGTAGCTGCTGACAAATCTATTTTTGTGAATTTGTCTAATTCTTTTGAAATCAATGTCTGTTGTGTCTCATTGCACTAAGTTCTACAACATTTTGATATTTGTCACAAAAGTGTGGTTTTGGTCCTGTTTGCTGGTTATATCCTGATCTCACTGTGCTTTGCTGTCCCTGTGTTGTGAGAGGTGACCATTTTTTTACCCTTTTACTCACTGATTCCTAACTTTATTTATTTCTTTATCAAACCACTTTTTGGCCACCTTTTCCCTAGCTGAAAAGTCCCAGTTATGATGTGGCCTTTTATGATTTGGCAATGATTGAATGCATTTCCAATTAAACACAATACTTCCTAATGAAGCCATTGGCTCATTAGTGCCTCCAATTCACCAGTGGCAGAGTTGAGATTTATATGGATTTTTTAATGAGCTATGGGAGGAATTTGGAAGGACTTAGAGCATAGGTAGTGTCAGAGTGTGTGAATTTTGAAGGCAAGCAAATTTTTTCATGCCCAAGTAGTGGTGATAATACACTAAACTAGAGGTGGGTAGAAACCAGAAAAACTCAGCTGGGGGCTTCTGATCTGCTGAATTCCTGGTTGGACTCAGCTATAATGCAAATGCCACAAACCTCAGTGCAGTGGAAGCAGCAAAATCAATGTGGCAATGTGAAACATGGTCCATTTAGGTTTAGACATTTGGGTAAATTTCAATTAATCTTATAGACCATAGTGAAATAGTCATTTTCATCCCTCTTGTATGACATTTAGAACCACCCTGACATTTCTCATTGGTATTACACCAAGCACCTTTACCTGAAGAAAACAAAATGTTTTGCTTGTGTTGAAGGGAAGTGTATTGGAATTTACAACATTCAGAAAAATAGGAGAAATTAATTTTCTTATTTTTTATTCTGAATGAGAGCAAATGGGGAAAAGCCAGAATTACCAGTGGCATGCTTGCATTAATTGGTATTTTATGTCTGTTATTACTGCTCTGCATGCCTTGTTTCTTTCCAGCTCTTGGAGATGTGGCTGGCCTGGTTAGATGCTAACAGGGAGAGCCAGCCCATGCAGCACTGAGCCCTTGGCCTCCTCTGCCCTTTGGGATGCCTCTTTCCTTCAGTTTCTGAGCCCTTCTCTCAGTAGGGATAGGAAATCAAAACTCTCTGTCAGAAGACACAGTAAAAGCCTCTGCACTGGGGATTCTGCTGCTGGCAGACCCAAAGTCAGTCTTTGCTAACAGGATACAGACCTAGGCTTGGATTTTGGTTGCAAAGGTGTCAATTTGGCCAGAAATATGAGAGGGTGATCTCTCAGCTCAGACATGTGGCAGCAGTGGGTGCAGTGACCTCTCCCCCTTGACTCATGGGCACTGGCAGTGGGACCCTTCAAGGGAAATGGTACTTTTAGCAAATTAGGAGGTTTAAAGCTAAAGGCAGTGGGGTGTTGCTGCAAGTTCCCAGCCAGGTAATAATTAGCATTGACTCCATGATTCAGAAGGTTGATTAATTGCTTTATTATATCTTCTTATAGTATATTTTATTATACTTCTGTATTACACTATATTACAGTAGCAAGAGCTCTCACTCACTAACTAGAAAACCTGTGACTCTCTCTCCTGAGAGTTCAGACACAGCTGTGGATCCAATAGGTCAGTGAATCTAAATACTATCACCAGAATCCAATTAAGCAATCACCTTGCTTAATCTACTTAATCATCTTGCTTATCTACTCAATGAGTAGAGATAATAATTGTTTTGATTCTCTTCTCTCACAGCTTCTCTCAGGAAAAATCTTGAGAAAGTCTGTGCCTGCTCTCTGTGGCCAGAGAGCTGCTGCCATAGTGGGGAGATTGATAAAACCATTTTTGTCGTGTGTTGTGGATCTGCTCTAGTGTGTGATGTGGGATCATAAAGTTGGGGCTTGGATATGGCATTGCTGTAGGTTTGAGTGGGAGAAGGACCTGGCTGTGGAAGACTAAGTGTTTCCCAACAGTAGAAATACTGCAAAAGTCTCTAGTGAGGGTGTTACACTTCAGATTGGGAAACTCTCACCGTGGAAAGACTGTCCTTTAAAATTTGCAGAGCAGGTACAGCTCTCCTTCTGTCACATTTGGTAGCTGGTGCTTACATTGTGCACTGATGTCACTGGTGTGCTGGATAAACCTCAGCCAAGGCAGGGACAGATGAGGATGGGGACAGGTGAGGATCTCCTGAAGCAGCTTCCTCCCTGGCCATCCATGTAGTGGATCCAGGGCCAGCAGGGAATTCATCTGTGTGAGCAGGACAGCCCGTGTGGCTCTGTGGGGTCAGGTCTCCTCTCCACCAGCAAGGGGATGGAGCAGGAAGAGCATTAATCTCATGGCTCACCTTGGCATCAGTAAATTCCTTCCTTTGCAGGATGCAGGGCTGAGAACCAGCGTGGGTCTAACTTACACCACATGGCAATCTGGCCCAGACATTTTGGGTTTTTCTGTGTTACAGTCTTTCTCAAAAAACTTCCTTAATTCTCTGACTGCTGTCAGAGCCCAGGCCTGTTCCAGAAGAGTCCTCCCTGGCATTACCACTGCTCCTGTGCCAAGAGCATGGTGGGGTAACACTGGTTCATGCCTGCAGTGACTCAGGCATGGATCAGGCCCCATGGCTGCATCCAGCTGCCAGCAAACTGCTCAGCATCTGCTGAGAGTTGGCAGAGCCTCACCAAGTGCCTCAACCTCATGGGCCAACGATGTCTTCACAGGCATTGTGCCACCACCACGAGTGGTGGCACTTCCAAACTTCAGGTCACAAATTCCTGGCTCTTTATTTCTGGGGCTGCTGTTTCAAAAGAAGAGAAAAACCAATACCATTACTGTGTTCTGACGCTGAACACTTCACTTGTGATAGAGCAGCTGATTGTTTAATTGCCCACTTAGTTCAAAGTGTGGCACTTTTGAGTCCAATTCTAGAATTTGTTATTGCTATAGTTGTACCTCAAGGAAGGGTCTTCCTCGGATCTGGATTCATCAGGATCTCTTGCTTAATCACATCTGTAAACATCTGGCATGTCTCTGAAGAAGACCAGTGCTCCCCAGACCCATCCTTGTGTTCCCCTTTCAGCTTTACTCTGAGGAGTTACACAGCTTTAGCTGTTCCTGGTCTACTAAGAGACATGATCTTAGCTGCCGGCTGTGTGGTTGTTGGTAGTTGTGGAGGGCAGTGAAGGGTGGAGCTCCTACACATCATTGTGGCTATGCCCTCCATCCCAGGCCTCATGGCTTGCCACGTCTTTGAAGCTTCATTTTGGTAGGGGCAGCGATCCAGTGAGGTCTTTGGTGTGCATTTTTGGATTGATGTGCACTGCCCTGCATGGGAATGAGGGTGTGGGAGATGAGAAGGAAGATGAGAGGAAAGTGCCCGTGTGTGCAGAACGCTGTGCAGGGTTGTAATTGGTGATCCCAAAGGGCAAACACTGCAGACACGGCAGGGATATTGACACAAGGATGCTTCCAGATTAAAGTGCCCTGCTCTAAAGTTTCCCTCATGGGCAGCAGATTAATTACCCTACAACACCTTTAGAGTGATGGATGCTTGGTCCTGTGGCCCCAACACCAGAAGTTCTGCCTGTAGGGATAAGGGAGCTCTTTAGCTGCCCTTGGTGCTCTGAGATTCTGGGAGCTGGTTCAGCCAGCTGTGTAACTCCTGAGGGAGGGAGGGGTGTAATTCCTGAGGTGGCTTGAGGGATGCAGGGAGTGTTGGGGGAAGCTTCCCACAGCAGAGAGCCTTCTCTGGCAGGTATCTATGTCCTTTAATTTTCTCTTGTACTCCTAACTTTCCACTGAGGTGTAGAAGAGAATCACACCACCATCAAAGTGGGTGCCTGTACCTCTGCAGGTCTCAGGGGTCTCTGTGCTGGTTGCTGTTTTGGCCAAAGCAATGGGAACTCCTCTGCTAAGCCATGAGCTCTTGTGTTCTGACCCAAAAATGCAGTGACCAGCTGTGCTGAGGAAAGCTCAGGAAAATCCAGTCTCCATCAAGGAGATCAACAGCCGTGGAATCCACCTACCCCTGCCAAGCCCTCTGGGAGCATCTGGGGTTTGACCACTGCTATAATGAATAAATGTTGTACAAATGTAGTACTGTGTCCTTGTTGGAGGGGTGAGAGATAAAGCTGTGCCTGGGTGAGAGTCTCAGGTCATCTTTGAAGACTAAAGAGCAAGGTAATCAATTACCACAAGCCTGCCCTCAGGCCTTCAGCAAATCTGGCTCCTTGCCATAGCAGAAATAATAGCAATGTCCTTTGCCAGGTAATTTTCCAAATGATTATTTTAAATAATATGTTGCCATGATCCAGCAAAAGAGTTTGGAGATTTATGAGAGCGTTTGTCTGCGAGAGGAAGAGCAGCCGTGAACTCTGCGGGCTGGCAGCGAGCAGCACGGGGCAGGTGGCACATAAAGCACTCGAGTGTCTCATTGCTCAGGTCCACTCTGTGTCTGGAGAAACAGGAGACAGGGACACAGATCTCAGCCCTCAGCACTGGCTGCCAGCATCCCAGGTCACCAGGCAGATGGTGCTGGAGCTGCTCTGAGCTGGGAGGATGCACAGAGGATGGTGGTGATGGATTGCTCCTCTGCCTTCCCGGGGCAGCTCTGCTCAGAAGGCAAAGGATGTTTGTTGGTCCTGGATCCATTGCCCCTTCCTGTGGTAAAAGCTGAGACAAAGCCCTGTTTTAACAGCCTGGCTTGGAAATAAAGATTGTGGCATTGTGTAGAAACCAATCCAACAAGTCTTGGAGAGCATGTTCTCATGGGTGCTTACTCTGGCCATGTGCCTGCTTTCACTTTATTTTTTTTTAAGGCAGAATTAGGATATCTTAGTCTAAGGTTTTTATTGTAATTTCTTTCCTGTTGTTGGATTTTGGAGTGAAGGGGGGGAATGTGCAGTTGCTTCAGGACTGACAGGTATCCTATGAACAAATAGCTTGGCTCTTCTTCCTGTTAACTAGAACCCTGAGCAGCTGGGTCTAGTGGGAGGTGTCCCTGCCCATGGCAGGCACATTGGAACTGGACAACCTTCAAGGTTTCTTCCAAGCCAAACCATTCTGTGATTAAATAGCCTGTGATGACCTTGTCAGTGGTGAGGAGGTGCTTGTAGTGGGATTGGCAGATGATACTGCCAGGGTGGAGTCAGTGAAAGGAGCCGCAGTGAAACTGAGAATCTGTCCTGTTGTTTAGGAAGGGAAAGTAGCACATCCTGACAGAAACATATGGCCTAAAAGTGCATGTCCTCATCATCATAATGGCATTTTCTCTCTCTTTCTCCCTCCAGGTTACCTTGCACCCCGAAACCTTCCCAGTGCAGGCTTCTTCCCCTTCCTGCAAACGGTGCTGTGTGATTCCGATGCCAGGTGTAAGGGCACGCCATACACACCAGAAGATCTGCTGCCAAGACTTAATGACATCTCACCCCTCAGACTGTAAGGGACTCTGAATATTTCCAGGTCTTAGGAGCTGTAAAACAAAGCCTGTTTTGAGGGGGAGGGAGCATCTGTGCATGTCTGTGTCTATGTACAAGTTTGTCCAGTACAGATATACCTCAACTACCTGTTCTAACAGATGTCTGACACTTAGAAAAGAGAGTATCAGCTGCAACTGGACACTTCAGAAATAATCGCATTAGGGACAGCTCTCAGTAATGTGTCCACTGATTCAGGCTTGAATCTTCTACTGAAGGGAATTTTGCTCCCTGAAAAAAACTCTTCAGCTCACCCAGATCAAAGGAACATGTTTTTGCACGGCTGTGGGTCAGGTCAGTGATAAGATCTGCCCCCAGAGCAGCCCAGAATGTTGATCTGCCACTGAGAGGGATCAGTTCAGGATGCTTTGGCTGGAAGTTTGGATGTTAGTTCTGGAGCAACTGCTCTTTGAGCAGGTCCTCCAGGTGCCAGCCAGAATGGGGGTCCTCTCTGCAGGCCATCAAACGTGTTGGGAAACACATGAAAATGCAGAAACAATTTTTGCCCACAAAAGCACAGAGATTTGCAGCATGGAGCTGGCTGGGCATGTTTTGTTGGAATGTCCATTTGCTGAAATGGAAATGTTCAGTGGGACCATTTCAGCTTCTTGATGTTTCAGTTGAAGTCAAGTAGCATTTCCTCTGAGGCATGCCAGCCAGGGTGGTTTCTACATCTTGGCTGCCCAGTTCTGACAGATCCCTGGGGAACATGCCACACTGAGGCCTGGCAGGTTCATGGAGAACTAAAAATCTGGGCATCTCACACTGGCCCTAGTTACTCATGTTTGCTTTCAGATGAGAGGCTGCTCCATAGTCAGAGTCTCAAAATCCCCTTTGGCCAGAGCTTGAGATTCTGAAGAGCTAAAATTGGCCCCGCCAGAGAGCACATCAGGCGGTCCTGGGGTTGGTGTCTCCTTAAGGATCTTCCTTAGTGCAGAGGGAGTTATTTCCCAGGCCAATTCAGTGGTCAGAATCTCTCTGTGTGTGGGAAGGATGAATAAGGATGTGGGCAGCTGAAGTTGCACAAGGTGAACCCTAATCAAATTCAAGGTCATGCAGCAGAAGAGAGGAGGGAAGGCAAAGCCACATGGAGACTGGATGCCTGGATTCACAGCTCTGTTCCTCAGTGTCATTGTTTTTCCCTGGGCATGTTAAACAATGGTTCATTTGGGGTATTGAAATGAAGAAATGGGAGCTTCTAGTGCCAAAGCTGGAGGTCTTCCATGGGTTTGAATAGCTACAAATCCTCCTTGCTTTCTGCTTTTGGTTTCTGAAAAGCTGTTTAGGAAATAAGTGGTTTTTTCCCTGCCAAATGAAAACCAAAGGATTTGGCCAAATTTTATATCAAGAACACGAGTTGTTAACAAGCATCTTGACCACTCTTGATGCTCGAGGTTGTCTGTGGGAAGTATCATTATAGATATGTGGCCATACCTCCCCTTGCATGGTCAGTGTCAGCCTTGGTGTGTTCTACAAGGAAAAACACCAACTATTAAGTAGCCACAGCAAAACTGGCAGGATGCAGCAGAGTCTAAAACCTCAGGAAAAGATTCCTTGGGAAGGGGAAGGCTCATGATGAATGGGTGCAGCTCTGCCTCAGGGGTGCAAGATCCCCATTGGTGAGTTTGTCACAAAGTGTTTGAGCTGTGGCCTTCCCTACCTGGATATATTGTTTTGTAATATTCAGCTAATCCAGGCTGTTTTTCTCCTCTCCCATTGTGCAACTCACTGAAGCTCTTGTTAAGCTGTTTTATAACTTGCCCTAAAACTGTGTATAACCAAAGGTCAGCAGAGAAAATGGGCAAGGTTCTCCCCTTTGATTCTGTTCCTTAGAGGCATTTACCAAGGTGTGCATGGTCAGATTGCTTGAAATTTCCCTTAATAAAAGGGAACCAAGCCCAAAAATCAAGCTCAGCAATCTTTTCTCCTGTAGTGGAATGTATGGGAAGGATGAGTAAGGTCATGTTGTCTGGAAGGATTTCTTGGTAAGGCCATGCACTTTATAGCCATGGAGTTCTGTACTTTTGCTTCCCCAAGATACGTGCCAGGCCTCCAGAAGGAACCAGGCTTTTGCATAATCCAGATTTCAACACACCTGCCATGAAATCCAGCCATAGACACATTCTGAGTTAAAGCAGTAAGTTAATTATAAGAAATTCTGGCAGTTGTTACAGGTGTCTCTTCTTTTTTTCCTTTTTCCTTCCTTTCTTTTTTCCCCCAGCAAGCACAGGAGCTCATCCAGAGTAGCCAAGGACAGGCAGCCATCACCATGGAGTGCAGAGGTTCCTGAAAGCAGGAATGCTTCACTGGGTAGGTTACTCACTGCTCTAGGAAGTTCTGCTCTTTGAAGGCTGATCTTTTGAAGATCTCTGCACAGAGCTGCAATTCTTAGAGCACTGCTGAAATGATTTATGTGTTTCATAGAGGCACGTGACCATGGCCATGACATTAGTGTAAATTCTTGGGAACAAGTACAAGTAGCTGTAGAGAAGACTTTGGAATTTGGCCAAGAAACCAGGATTAAATTGTTGTGTTTCACAGGAGCAATGCAAGATCACAGATTGATTGGACATTAATTAGAGACCTGGCTATTTATGGAATATTGCCCTTTTACTACCCACAAATTCTCCATAAACAGCTTATGATTTTTTTTTCACATGGGTTTTTATCCACAGTTATCCAGCAAATAAGTTGTCTTCTGTGCCAGAGTGGATATTTATTGTTGGTGATGTTCTCCTCTGATGTGATTCTCTTTCCTGAAGGAACTTTCAGTCTGAAAGTTTCCATAAAATCATTACAATTATTATTTATTGATGGTAATGGCTGGTACAATCTGCAAGCCATCATGATGGATAGTCCTTTCTGCAGGGAGCTCACGATGAAATGAATGATTACAGATTTGCATTTGCCTGTTCTGCTCCAGCCATTCACTGTTCCAATTAGCATTCCTGCCAGCACCCTCCGTGGTGCACAGGCAGAAAAATGCAGAATGCAAAAGGGACCAAGTGCAGAGGCGTGGGGAGGGGAAAAGTAAATCAATGAACAGTTATGGGAACTATTGACTCATGCTGATGGTCAGGGAGGAACTCAGTTCTACATTTTATTTTAAAAATAATTTTAAATGATAGGTCGTGGCCCAATATAACAAGTTACAGTGTCATCCAGAATTTAATTATATCAGAAAAAATCCTAAAGTACTTATAGGTTGCCATTGGCTGCACCTTGGGAAACAGATTGATAGTGCACCCAAAGCTGTAGGTCACTGTCCTGTGTCCTGGTTTTATGCAGCAAGAGCCATAAGTAAAATACAGTGTTTCAAACTGTTATTGCAGCCTTTGGGGATTTGGTATCTCATGGAGAGAAAAACTTTCAGAATGTTTCATCACCATCCAACTTGACTCCCAGCGCCCACACGTTCAACAAGATCTTCAGTTTTGGGAAGGTAAGTCTGTATTTGCATAATAGCTGAGTATATGAACATTTATGTATCCTCATATTTAAAGAATTAGAAGCTCAAAGTACCAACACACAGCTTTTATTGCTTTAGGATCTCCCCTGTTATGTGAATTAACTTGATTTTGGAAACACAGTGATTGTGGGTGGATTTTTAAGCTTTGTGGTGAGTTTTTTATCCTCTAGGCAGAAACCAGGCAAACCTTGAGACATAATACCATGAAATACAAAATACAGTCACACACAAGAAATACCCTGAGATACTTTGTTCAGAACTTGTGTGAGTTAAGATGTTTGCAGTATATTTTCTTTCTTATAAAATTTAAGATATGATACAGGCTTTGACATTCAAGTATTTATTTGCCCATGATAGTCCTGCAGTGGCATCAGAGGCACTCTGTGTTTATTGTATAGGTATTTAATATTTATAGAATCCATTCCTTTATAGTAGAAATTTGTTACACTGTAGTGGGTGCTGCTTTTGTGGTTTGGTGTCAAGGCCTACAAACACTTAAGCACACATTTCTTTTGTAATAGATGAGGAATTTGAAGGGTTTTAGTGACGTTGTTCAGCTGTTAGAATTCTGTCTATGTGTAACCGCAATGCTTTTCAGATCTTACTGCTATCCCTTAAAAAAAGTCTCCTCACTGCATTTAGCACCATCCCAAATACAAAGTTGCCTTAGAGCCACCCTGAATGTTTTGTTGTTCTTTCAGAAGCAGCCCCAGTACTCCACTGCAGGGAACCTCAGGGCCCTGCTGTGCCAGGTCTTGTCGCGGTACCTGGCACATCCCGGTGCCACGGGAGGGAGCATGGCAGCCAATATCCACCACACCTTCTGCTTCACCAACTCATCACTTCTGCAGTCCTTTGCCCAGGAGTTCAGGACCCAGCTCTCCCAGGTGAGTGCCTGGGACCTTCCCTGGGGGCTGCAGCTGGGAGCTGTGGCAGTTCACACCCGTCAGGCAGGGCTTGGAGCTACAACAGCCCCTCGTGGGCAGGAGTTGCTTATCTCTGTACCCAAGTGCAAGTAGGGCACTAATTAATTAATTAATTCTTGTGAATGGGGCTAGCCCAAAGACCTCCAAACTGAGTACATGGCCTGGAAAGCCAAGGGTCATCCAGCCATCAGCTCATGGCTACTAAGAGTTCTTACCACACCTGGGCCTTGCTTCTCCTCTTTGTTTGCCCCGCTGCAGTGGCAGGTCAATAGGACAGCATGAAGATGTGGTGTAAATAAGAATGTTTAAACCTTGGGAAGGCAATAAATTTAATTGTGTATTACCTCAGCAGTATAACTTCATCCAGTGACTCCTGCATCTCATCCAACAATTCATGATTGAAGCAGTACTTGTCTTTGGGAAAGCAATATAATTAAAGCAAATTAATCCTTTAAAGATAAAGNACCTCTTTTTTTTTTTTTTTTTTTTTTTTTTCTTTGCCAAGGTTAGGATTGATATTAATTTTCTTGTATTCTTAGTCTTTGGACTCTTTAGGACATTGTGAATTGTAGGGCTTGTCTGAACAGAGAATTTATTGTACAACCTGGGGTGTGAAGGTAAAACACAGTCACACTCTCAGTTATTGCCTGTCCTTTGAATGTATTGTTTGCAGACTTGCATGCAAGTGCAGTGCCAGCTGAAAAACATAAAAGGACCCTCCAGCAGCAAGGCTTCTGGTTATTAAATAATTTCTTCTGGTTCTTAAATAATTTCTTACATTTTTATTTGTTAAGGTGCAGCACAACCCAGAGTACCAGGAGACCTTCGTCAATGAAATGGTCTCATTTCTGACACTCGTCTCCCAAGTGCAGAACGACACCTCCCTGTGGCACCTGCTTTTGCTGGCCCCAGATGTGTTTCAGGACAACATGCAGCTGCGAGACATAATTGATTTCCTTCAGAATCCAACCAGGTAAAACAGAGAAACTGGCAGGAGAAGCACTGAAAGCTGGTGGGTTTGTGTACTGACCTCTAAGGACATCACCTATCCTCTTGAAAGAAAGGTGTTACTTTAAAAGCATGATTTGTTTGGGGAATGATGCAGCTCCATGCTAATGCAACTCTAAAGGTGTCTGTGGACTGTGAGCAGTGTGTTGTTTTTCAGTGACTCTTGTGTCATTCTTTTAATGGGAACTTGATATAAACTCTTGAGTTTTCTCCCAGCCTGCTTAGAGGCACTGTCATGCCCTTGTGCAGATAGAAAAGCTGATGAGTCACAGGCACTGCCTTTGGTGGAAGAAAAACCCTCCTGGCTGGATAAAGAAAGCAGCCAGCTGCTTCTTTCCAGAAAAGCACAAAGCCAAGTTCAGGTTGCTTTGGAACACCTCAAGCACTTGTAGGGGAGCCATAATGTTGTTTTTTAAAACTGATTACCTAATCTACTGCTGGGTTAATCTTTCAAGACTGGTCCCAAGAAAGCAGAGAAGAGAGGGAGCCTGGTTTTCTACCATATGGGCTTTAACACGTCTGACTTGAAGAAGAAAGTGCCAGTTATGTATTTGCTCAGTGGTTATATGAAAAACAGAGCTGGCTTAACTGCATTATTTAACTGTACTGAAATATTTGATGCAGTTTGCACCTAGGGCAATACAAATTTCTAAAATGGGCTTAGCCTTGAAATCCCTTTCCTAGGCTGTAGTTTGGCTAAACTCTCCCTGATCTCCAGAAGACCTGAGTTACTCAAGATTAAGAGACTCTGTTCCAAATCATCTTCTGGATGTGTGACTGACCCTGCTATAAAATATTCTGGATAGTTCAGTTGTTACAGTACATGGAGGACACCAAGCAACTGAGTGTCTTCAGACTGCTTTTTGTTTTTATCTTGCATACATGAGCAGTTGGGTTAAGATGCCAAAAGAAATTGTAGAAACTTTGCCACTTTGATTGCACCCAGGCTTAGAGGGACTCACTTTTGATCACTGGTGTGTTGCTGAGGCACTTAGAAACCTGTACATTTAATATCAAGGTAATTTTCCATGCTGCACTGTGAGACTCATGTGTAAGCTGTAATGTCCTTATCCTTAAAGGAGTCAGCAGCAGTGTGGCAAGAGTTGTAATTTTATTCAGAAGTGTTTGGTTCATGCTGCTGTTTCAGTCACAGGATTATTACATTTGTTTGCATTTACTGGCTTGCAGAACCCAGCCTGAGAACCAGCCCTGTTGGAGTGGCCAGGGAGAATGAATATTTACTGTGCTGCTCTGCTTTGCTCTCCAGCTGCAGAGCTGGGGGAAGTTATCATAGGCACGACAAAGAGGCGCATAGAATTTCATCACCAGAACTGTGCAGTGCTTTTATGCCTGGCATCTGGCACTGTAAATGCATGAGTAAAGAGTTATTGCAAAGAGATTGCACAAATAGTACTTTTAATGATGCTTACAATAGCACATCTTAGCGAGCCTGGCCACGTCTCTTACTCAGGCAGGACTGAACTGCTAAAGTGCTGTACTGGGAGTTTTTGGTGGTTTTTTTGGTGGTAGAAATATGAAGGTATAGAAGAAAAGAACTTTTGCTCATTGTTGCATCTGTATGAATCAAATGATAAACACCACCAGTGTGAAACAGTAACTTCCAAGTCATGAATCCTATAGAAAGTTTAGCAGTAAATTTTATTACTCACAAAAACCTGTTTTGCAGACTGATTTCACAAATGTTCCTGTTTTTTGCTGTAAGATAGTTTTTCAGCTGAGCACATAAGCTGAGCTTTTTCTCCACAGCCAAAGTCTGCAGAAACCCTGCAAGACTGAAATGAAAGGGCAGCAACAGCACTTGTTTCCATGTTTGCTGCCTTCTGATCTGCGTGATATGCATCCATTTTTGGCAAGTCTGTGCCTGCCTCCTCCTTGGCTCTGCCATTGCTCAGCTAAATATGTCATTTATAACTTGGTTTCTTCCCCTCTAAGACTCTTACAAGCACATCTGCAGAATGAAAATGATGAGCACCAAGCCCACGAAGCCTGCATGGAGACATTATGTTAAATTAGGAGAGAAGAGATCCCAGTGCTCTGTTCTCAGTAGCAGCCTGTTCCCACAGATCAGTATGTTTTTATTCATGCCACTGAGATCAGCCCAGCCAGGTTCTTTGTGTATCACCTGCAGAACTTGAGGCAGGTGAGAGAGAGATGGTGCATTTCAGTGACCCCACAGCTATAGTGAAAGCTGCTCTTTATACAGGAGAGGAAAAAGGGACTAATAATCACAGTGAAGTTTTCAGTAACCTGCACACCTGAGGAGGCAGTCCTTTAAATTAGTTCCTCTGTGATACAATATGCCTGATTATCAGCTTGTTCCTTCCTAAGACTGAAAAACATTCCTTGCTTCCCTGTCAACCCAGCTGTTACAGCATGAAAAAGGAAAGAAGGAGAACTGGAAATGGCAACAGTTATTTGTGATTGCTTCTTCCTTCCACAGATGTTTTCCCCCCCGGGATCCCTGCTCTCCCTGGAGCCTTGTCTCCTTGGTTCTTGGGGTTTTTTAGGAGGAAATTCCCCTGCAGCAGTGAGTCACATGGCTGGTGTGTCACGTGGGTGTTTTCTGAGACCTGCTGGCTGGATTTGAGTGGCCTGTAGATTTTACATAACTCTCTGAAAAAGTGCACCTAATGAGTGCCACACGTGTGTTTGTGCTAGTACACCACCATGGCTTTCCCATCAAAGCCCCTGGTGTTTGGATCTTGTGCATGATCAAACAAATAATTGAAAACAGGGATGATGTCCTGTCTGTCCAACATTTTAAGAATGATAGGCTGTATTCCAGCTGTTTTCTATTAGAGCACATAAACCTGTAACCACAATTTATTTTCCCTTTTTCCCTCTCCTTCAGTGTTGTGCTGGCAGCTCAGAATGCCTCTGCATCTCTTGTGAGCGATGATAGATTCAAAACTGTTCAGAATGGGGTTACAGATTCTCCACATTTCCTGAACTGCTTGGAGCAAGGTGAGACTCCTCCACTGAGTCATATCTCTGCTGAAAACCTGTGGTGCTGAGGAGAAGCAAACTGCAGGCTAATAAGTAACCATACAGATTGCACACTGTTCAGGGCTCAGCATAATGGGTTCTTCCTTCAGCTTTTTACAAATGTGAATAAAATGCCTCATTTCAAATGGAAGAGTAAAAAGGCTTGGGTTTGTCAGTAGACAATGAATTAACATGAGTTTGCAGCCTCAGTGGAAATGGGGAGCAGTAATGTTTTACCTTGATTTGCTTTTTTTGGGAGGGGTAATGTCAAAGTCTGCCTGTGGTTGTGGACTCTGTCTAACTCAACTTGGTGCAGCAAGGCAGGGGCTGGGGCTGGGCTGCACAATGAGCTGTTTACATCCAGATGAGCCAGTCCTTCAAATCCCTGTCCCTTCCAGCAGAGATATCCCCCTCTAACTGGGGATCTGGGAACAGGCAAGGGAAAGGAACTAAATGCTACAAGGGACAGATGGGGATTGCTGCCCCTTCTCTACTTGTTTTGTGGAGATTGTGGAAGTTGAGGAGGGTAAAAAGAAAGATGAGGTGTGCAAGAAGGGAAAACATGGAAAACGGCTGGTGAGAGGATTGGACACATGGGGATATCAGGATGAGTGTAAATGGCTGTGGGAGACATAAATGATGCTGCAGACAAAGCTTATGTGTGTGTAGTAAAAAAGCAACCCAAAATGAAGGAAAAGGTACCATAATAAATACTTGGCCACCTTAATCTGCATTACTGACAGCAAAGTGCTCCTAAAGCAGGAGGAGACCTCTGTTAGCATCCAGATCACAGGAGCACTGAATTGTTCCTGAATTATTTCAGCACAGAAGGTCACCTCTAGGATGCCATCCTCACTTCCCTTGAAAGGCCAGGAAGAGTTACACCCCAAAAGAACACTCAGATTTGTAACCAGGATATTGTGGCTTGTGGTAGGAGCCTAACTCCATATGTGAATCTGAATGGATTTGCCATTATAGCACTACTCAGGTTCCAGAATTACGTGATCTTTACTAATATGCTCTTCGCATTTTTGTTGTAGATAAAGAAGGAAGTTGGGTGACCAGATCTATTTGTAATTCCTTTGCTCACTGGAAAGACAATCACACTTTAGTATCTGAATTGGAGGAAGTTCTAAGGTGAGACATTAGCTAAAGGGATATTACTAACAGTGTAATTCAAATCTATGATCTTTGCTCTAAATCACCTTACATTTCCACTTGCATTGATTTCATATTCACTAAAACACTTTTTTGTTCCCCTCCAGAAAAATAAAGTCACCAGAGATTGGTGGAAAACACTCCAAGAGGTCCATTAATTCAGATGATTTAGAAGCCCTACAAAAGCATCTACATCGTTTAAAAGGCTTTGAGGAAAAAATGAATAGAAGTGAATTAAAAAGCTTAAATCTATTCAGAAATTTGAAGAATGAAACATTACAGAAATTGTATGCATTTCTTGAACTGGGAATGAATCCACACCATGATTATAAATTAAAGGAACCATATAACAAGGAAATAATTGATGAAATCTATAACTTCACATCACTGCAATTACAGAGTGACTTTAATGGGACTTCCATTTTCAATACAATGACCCAGTGGAAAGAAATTCAGAGGGCTTTAAAATTAGCTACAATGCTTTGGAATCCAGCTCTCCTAAGTAACTCCAATTTTAGTACATTGAAAACTAAGGATGCTCTCAAAATGTTGTTCTCCACAAACATGCCATCACTTCTGGAAGGTCTCAGAGACCGTTTGAGTGGATTGCAAGAAATCCCATCTGTGTTTTCTGATGATCTGCTTGAGCCTGAGTCTTACAGAAACTTCCCAGAGCAGCTGCTAGCTCTCGAGAAGATGTTTTTTAGAATGATAGGCACAAATGTAGGTTATCAGTACCTCCTGCTGCCTGTGTTTGAGCTGATGAGGGCTGTAGAGAAGTCCATGGGTGAGGCCTGGTGGGATGAGTTGAACGTCTACTGGCGCATTGGGGAGAAGCTGAGATCCATGAGGTGGAATACCACAGCCATCGTCGCCTACGGGCAGTTTTTGGAGGTGTTAAACAGCCAGTTGCAAAAGCTGAATAATAAATCAAGTGGTGTCTTCAGTGAAGAGTTGGATCAGCTGTCAGAATTTATAACAGCTGTGTTTAAAGAGTTTGGGGCAAGCTCTGGAGTAGCCAATATCTCACAAGTCACTCAAGCCATCCAAAAGACGTTGTACATCTTAAAAGACTTACAGCTGAATTATAATGTCAGTACATTAAAATCTATAGATATTTTCTTTAATTTTAACAATAAAACCTTGGAGAGCTTGTCTGAACTTCTAAGAACAGGAATGAAAATCCTTCATTATACAAGTGCCAGTGAAGGTTCCAGTGACGACATAATTAACCCCATCTATAATATAACACATCTTCTACTACAGGAGTTCAGCCAGTCTCCCTCACAGCACAATACCTCACTACAGGCAAAAATTTGGGAGTTCTTGCAATTAGCCTTGGGTCCTTTCCTTGAGCACAGCAGCAGTGGCTATAGGACACTCCAGAATTGCTCCTTTGAAGATCTGCTCAATGTAGGCCTTGAGGTGCTGTTTGAAAATGCCACTCTAAGGGAGTCCTCAGCCAGGAGCCCCTGCAAGCCCCTCTTGGATTCCTTGGGCATGGAGCGTGGGACAGGGAGCAATGAGACCTTTACCAGGGTGTTCCAGCTGGCCATCAGCAACCTGAAACTGTCCCCAGAGTTTGCTGCTGCCTACAACAACAGCAGGGAGAGCTTTTTCAAGGAGCTGTCGTGCCTCACCCGAGCTCTGCGTTTGTCTCTGAGTTTTCTTTCCAAGTTAAACCTTGTCTCTGAGCTGGGAAACTCGTGGCTCCAGGAGAAGGTGAGAGCTCTGAGTGCAGCCACGGAGGGGCTGGTGCAGGGTGATGCCTCGTGCCCTATCCCAGCCCAGGATGTGGGTGATGTGTCCCCATCCCAGCTTTTGAATGTGCTTCTTCCTGCCCTGCTGAATGAAACAGTGCTGAGCTCCCTGAATTCTTCTGACAGCTCAGCAGACTGGGATGGGCTGCCTGTGTTTTCCCACCTGTCACCACCTGCTTCCATGAGGAACAGCAGTCTCTATGAGCTGCTGCAGGTGGGCAGAGCTGCTTCCAGCCAGCCCGAGTGGGGACACTTCTCCCGGCTGTGGCATGCCACTGGCAGCCTGCTGACCTCCAAATGGAGCCTAACAGAAGTGGGGGAATATGTGGAACTCCTGCAAATGATGAAGAAAGCTCTAATCCTTGTGGATTTTGGGGTGGCTCCTGGGAAAGCATTGATGCGTCAGATCTTTCATAATTCTACTGAAGCAGTTAAATCCTCAGATCTGAGTGATTTGTATAGTTCATTAAAACTCTTTTTCAGTTCAACTTCTGCCACAGACAGCACACTGGACTTGGAAAGAATATTTCAAGAAATACTTCCTCTGTATGATGGGAGTGGTGAAGGACTGTTCTACTCTAATCCCTATGGAAAAGAAAATCAAGATGTTCTGACTATGGCTGCAGTGATTTGGAATGAGATAATTTTAAACAGGACTAATTTTAATGCAGAGAATGCATGGGAGGTTATCAAAATGCTTGCACTCGATGCAATCTCACTTGAAGACATTGAAAATTATCTCAGCACAAATGAAAAAGTGTCATCGTTTTCTGACTTCTTGTTGACCCTTGGAACTTCTGAAAATTTTGAAGGCCACCTTCTGTCCCTTGAGCAGCTTCTTGGTGCCATGGCAAAGATGAATACCAGTGATCATTATCTGCTGATCTCTTCTTTGTCTAAGCTAATGCAGGAACTCCCTCCTGGAAGGCAGGAAAATGAGCTTGATGCTTTCTGGCACATTGCTGAAGGTCTTCAGTCATTGAACTGGAATAGTACAGATAGTCTCACTGCCCAGTCACTTCTAGACATGCTGCAAAATCTGCTAAATACAATGGAAAATGACTCCAGTCTTCCTTTCAGTAAGGAACTGAAGCAGCTGCTAAACTTTTCATCCTCCGTCTTTGAGCTGTATGATGAAGAAGACTCCATGGGAAACAACATCTCCATGTACTTGCAGGCCATGCAGAGGGGTATCTTAACTTTGAAAGGTTTGCAGAAAAGCTATAACATAAGTGAGCTTGAATCTCTCAGCCTGTTACTTGATTCTTACAGTAACTATACCCAGAGACTGATGGAAATGTGGGGAGCAGGAATGAAAGTTCTTCATGACACCAACTTAAACAAAACATTTGAGGAAAAAATGGACATTGTCTATAATTTCTCACATTTGCTGCTGCAGGAGTTCAGCCAGTCTCCCTCACAGCACAATACCTCACTACAGGCAAAAATTTGGGAGTTCTTGCAATTAGCCTTGGGTCCTTTCCTTGAGCACAGCAGCAGTGGCTATAGGACACTCCAGAATTGCTCCTTTGAGGATCTGCTCAATGTAGGCCTTGAGGTGCTGTTTGAAAATGCCACTCTAAGGGAGTCCTCAGCCAGGAGCCCCTGCAAGCCCCTCTTGGATTCCTTGGGCATGGAGGGTGGGACAGGGAGCAATGAGACCTTTACCAGGGTGTTCCAGCTGGCCATCAGCAACCTGAAACTGTCCCCAGAGTTTGCTGCTGCCTACAACAACAGCAGGGAGAGCTTTTTCAAGGAGCTGTCGTGCCTCACCCGAGCTCTGCGTTTGTCTCTGAGTTTTCTTTCCAAGTTAAACCTTGTCTCTGAGCTGGGAAACTCGTGGCTCCAGGAGAAGGTGAGAGCTCTGAGTGCAGCCACGGAGGGGCTGGTGCAGGATGATGCCTCCTGCCCCATCCCAGCCCAGGATGTGGGTGATGTGTCCCTATCCCAGCTTCTGAACGTGCTCCTTCCTGCCCTGCTGAATGAAACAGTGCTGAGCTCCCTGAATTTGTCTGACCATGCAACAGGCTGGAATAACCTGAGCACGCTCTCCAGTGTGGCACAGGATGAGCTCCACAACCTGCTGCAGAGGCTCCAGGGTGCCTTCAACCTCACCAAAGGCCGTTACTACACAAGTGTCTGGGATGTGTTTGACAGCTTCCTCAGCAACAAAAGGAATCCAGCTGAAGGAGCTTCCCTTGCAAGGCTGTTGGAAGCAGTGGCAAGTGACTCTGCCAGCGATCCGTCACCTCTAGAAATCACAGAAGCCACCCTCTCCATTCTCAATGGGCTGAACATCTCTGGCCTGCTAAACGAATTCAGTATAAGTTCCAGCTCAGCTTTTCTCTCCAACAAAACCAGTTTTGACACTGTGATTGATATTGTTGCTCATCACTTCACTGTCGTGGCAGAAACCCTTTACAACAAGACCCTGCCTTGGACTCTGAGTGACCACACGCTGTCCCCAACCAGCTTGATCACACAGTGAGTTTGGGCTTTGGGTATTGTAATTCTGTAGATGGGTTTTGACCACCATTCTCATTCCAGCATGAGAAGTATGGAATTTTCTTCCACTGGAACAACCTAAGCCTGCAATCACTGTAATTTAGGACACAATGTATAATGTGGGTTAAATTGAAGAAGAGGAAACTTCTCCTTGAGCTGAATGTACAGCTGAAAATCAGACTTACAAAAAATTTTGTGTGTTGGCACATATCAATGCACAGTGGAACAGAGTCCTGAAGGAGTCTCACCACCAGTGGTAGGCTCTTTGGAAAACCTCCCTTTGTGGGATGACTCTCTAATTTTTGATCCTCAGTCTCCCTTAGGTGTGCCTTTCCAGTTATATAATGCATCCATCACATAGATGTGAACTTTTCAAATGTGTTTTCTTATTTTGAGAGTGAATGACAGCTTTGGGAAATAACAGCAAAAAGAACTGATGGACTAAAACTGGGGGGGTACCCACTTAGGAGAGATGGCTTTCATCTCGAATTCTTATTTACTCTGCTGAGGAACAGCATCCACAGCTGACAGGTCGCTCACTAATATATACCTTGTTTTTGAAAGAGAAGCTGATTTAAATTCCTATCTTATTTTTCAGATTTCTGTTTTTAGAATTTCAAAACACCATCTTGCAGGTGACAGCGAATAACAGCTATAACCCTTACCTGATGTGTTTAATAAATTCTGAGGAAGCTGAAGACGGGGAATTGACAGGTGATCATGATTTCATTAATGCTGAGGGGCCTCAGCTGGAATGTGTTTTGCCTAATGGTGGGAAGGAATGGTGCTACATGGTTTTATCTGCTGGCAATTAACTGGAGCTGTGAGACTTGGGGAAGCTAGACTGGGGTTTTGTTTGAGTTATGTCAGGTTGGGATTATGAGTTTCCATCCCAGTCTCTACAGAAGGCACATCTCTTCTTCTCGGTGTGATGACAGGTTGCTGACACTCAGACAAAGCAATCTTACAAATAGAAACCTCTTTCCCTTCACAGCTTTATGTAGCTGTAATGTGACAGCAGTTGTTTCTGAGAGTTAACATGGTATTTCACATAGATACTCATCATTTGTGCTTATTGTAACACCCGAGAGGTTTTACCTGTGCACCTATTACCAGGATGGGGTGGATTTCACTAGGAACAGAGCACCTACTTGAACTCAATCCCTTACAACCCAGGTTACAATTTAGGCCTTGCTCTGTGATTTCAGAGGTCCTCAGCCATGGGAGTTTGGTGGAAAATAGCAATGCTCAGTTAGCCCAGAATAAAAGTGCTGATATTCCCATCTGTGAAGTTTCTGGCATTTTTGTCTGGAGTAACTATTGTTTTTTTCCTCTTCACAGAAAACATCACACTGCTTTTGAAGCAAACTCATCTGAAAAAGAACTCTTTTATGCAAAATAATACCTCTGAGAAACATTCATCCATACCAGAGCTCCTGAAGCTAAAAGTGAGTCTCCTTAAAATGCTGACTTGAAGGACATCCCACAGTGATACATGAATGTGCAATGGTGGTTTTGAAAAACAGCATATGGAAAAAAGTTTTCTTAAGAGAACAGCTGATAAAAACTAGGACTGAAGCTCTGTGTTCTGCCTGCTGCCTATATTTGAAGGTCACCTGTAAAATGGGTTGAGGAACTTGTTCTTTTATGTGTCCCTACCAAGTGTACACTCATTTTTCAGAGAAGGTAGAGGTGTTCCTGTCCTCCCATGTGCTGGATAGGATGGCTCTGTTTTCTACCAGCTGTCCCAGAAGGATGAGCACTGCAGAGATGGCCAGCATATTCCTCAGTGCACCATTAGTTTTAAAATTCAGTATATTGAGACTTCCTGAAGCGCCTTGCAGAGCTGAGATCATTCTGGGATGCTTCAGCTTCACTTGAGGAGGAGGTAGGGAGGAGTTCTCAAAGGCACGGATAGGGATTAGATACCTCTGCCCTGCTGAAAATCTATGGAACTGTGCCCTCCTAATTGGCAGTTAGCAGCATGACTAACTGGGTTACTGCTGTGCCTAAGGAGCTGTACCAACACCAGCATGGCTGGAATCAAGTCCCCACATGCTCCTCTGGCCCCAGGTGTCTCACAACACCAGAATGGCTTCTGAGATTAAGCACCAGTATTGATTCATGGAGTTCCCTCACCAGCTTTGGCTTTGGCAATGCCTCATTTGAATTAAATGCTTCTTAGCCCATGCATTCATGACTGCATTAATAGCATGCATGCACTTTAGTCTATTGCTCCATATGAGAAATAGCATTTAAAAGTCCTTTTAAAAAAATACAGCAATATGCAATGTTGTTGCTGTGTAATATATCTGTAACAATAATATGATGAGCCTCAGTGTGACAGGTACTTAAGGGCATAAAGCTGAAAATAATTCTTCCCATAAGAGCCTGATAATGTAAATAATGATGTCAGACAAGAGGGAAGCCCATAATAGCAAAGCACTATAATTTTACACGGGTTGGCAGATGAGGAAGCTCTGACTTCTGGCCAAGACCCTTTCCTGTGTTGCAGTAGATGACCAGGTGGTATCTGAAAGGCTAAACCTGTTGTGCAAGGTAGATTTATTTGGTCTCTGAGAAGATTAATTAGTAAACAGGTAAGTCAAATGGAGTATTGCTGTCTAAGTGTGTTGGGCAGGGGAAACAACATGTTAAGGTTTGCAAGGTTTATTAGATCCAGCCAGGTCTGCCAGAAGTTTACACAATGATTGTCACAAGCTGTTCTATTGGAGACCTTTTGAATGAACTAAATACATGTATATTTTAAAACCTTAGTCCTAAGGAGAGAGAGAAAGGGATAGCTAGACCCTTTAAAGCTTGCCTTTTATAATGCTGTCATCTAACTGGTGTTTGTGCATTTGTCTTCCTTTTTTCAAAATGTCCTTTGAAGATCTCTCGCCTCCGGGATCTGACAGCACTTCTGTGTGACTATGAGAGCTTTAAGTCCATCCAGCAGCTCTGCCACCTCCCTGAGGTTCCCTTTGAGGAGTTGTGTGAGCAAGGCCAGACTCAGGAGCAGCTCCTCCGTGCTGCTGAGCTGAGCAGCCAGCTTGTGACCAACGTGCTAAGTCACAGGAGGATCTCCCAGGAGCTCCAAAATGTACTCATTGGGGATGCCACAGACATCCAGGCACAGCTGAAGTGGTGAGGCTCTCCCTCTGAGCTAGACTGTTTTAGTATTCTGTTTATGAAATGACTTCTTGCCTTCTCTTTCTATTCTCAGTTTTGTTTGTTGTTTTGGTTTTCCAATTCAGGCTTCAAGAAAATGTACCAGAAATTGCTTTCTTTCAAGAGATTCCTCAGTATATGGCTACTTTGAATTCTATGTTGAACATCACTGAGGGTTTAACAGACTCAAGCAAGCAAGGTACTCTTCTGTATTTTCTTTACAATGTTGGTAAACATCACCACTGATACCACACTTTCTGCTGGCAATCCCAGAATTGCCTAGCTGCCAGGAAGAATTAGTATTAATGAAATAACCATACACCATGACCTTGGGGTCCTTTATCTGGGGTACTTCTACAGCCTGCTCAAGACCACACTTTGTTTTCTTTACAAAGAAAGCACCAAGTCTTTCCATCTGAGCAAATTTTGCTGTCCTGAGACATCCTGACAACTTCAGCCCACAAACCAGACTGTAAAATGCAGGAAGTAATGACTGTATGTTCCAAGTTTTTTTTATTTTTTTTCTTATCAGCAGTGAGGTACCACACTCCTTTACTTCACATAAAGTATTCTCCATGTGCTTGAGATTTGCTGTGTGTCTGGAGAAAGCTGTAATATGAATTGTTCTTTGACTGTTATTCCAGAAAAGTTGAGAGATGTGTTTAAAAATGTGGACCAGCTCAAAGAGGACCTCAGAAACACAACAGGAATGTCCACGACCAGCATTGATGCTCTTCTGGAAGCATCTTTCCCAGAAAACAGCAGTCAGGTAAGTTTGCTGTTATCCTTTTGGAAGGTCTTGTTGCTTTCTACTGCTCAGACCATTAAAACTATAATTTGTTAGTGAATGCAGCTAGCAGGTCACTGGGTGTGTGACAGCACAGATGACCCCACAGGGACAGACAGCAGAGCATGTTATGGATTGGGATAGCCACCAGGAATGCAGTAGGAGCAGCACTGGTGGCAGCCCAGCCATTGGAGACTGGGAGCCATGTGGTCCCTTTGGCTGCCACCAGGTCAGCACCCAGGCCTGCCTGGAGAAGGATGGCTCTGGTCTGGAGCAGGGCACAACTCTCTGGGACACACTCATGGGGGCTGAGCAGGGTCTTCAGTTGGTCCTGGTCCCTGAGAAGTTGTCCCAGTCCAGATGAAAAAGTACATTTATAACCACAATGTGTGAGAGCACTCAGGGTCCAAAAATACCCTCCCAGAATGAGAGCTGAGCTTCCCTTCCTCAGCCTTCTGCTCCTGCAAGCAGAGCTCCAGATGCTTTTCCCCTTCCCAGCCATCTTGTCTGGACTGGGCCCCAAAGAACATGCTCTTTTCCAAACTTCACATGCATCAGTCAATGAGAAATTGAAGCCACAAAAGCTTTTACTACTGTGCAAGCTGGGTAGTAAAACACAGTCCTTAGGATTTGTCCCTGGGAGCAGGAGTAATGGGCAGGCATTTTCTGGTTCTTGGGTGGTTGAAATATGGCACTGTGGAAGGAACAACAGCCAGGCAGGATTAATCAAGGCATGGTGGAGCGTGCAGTGCACCCCTAACAATTCTCTTTTCCCTTTGTGCATGCCCAGCTCCTCTCTCAGGTGCTGCAGCTGGAGTCCTGCAGCGCCCGTGCCGAGGACCCACGGCTGCAAGTGGTGCTGCAGGAGTTGTGCAGCCTCCCTCTGCCAGAGAGGACTCGCAGGACCTACCTCCTTGGGGTCACCCTGTTGAGACACTTGGACATTTACAATTTCTTATACAAGGTCAGTGCTGGATTTTTAGAGTGGTTTCTACAGTCTTTGCTGCACGCGGTGGCTGAAAGGTTATAAAATATCATTGCAGTGGCCAGAAGCTGCACTGATTTACACAAGCCAAAGATCAGGCTTTGCTCATGCAGCAATTTTTATTGCATATCCATGCTGTGACAGCGTGGATATAAATGAGAATCCCAGCTGGTGTAAAGCAGCAAACCTCATTTAAAGGCACTGGACCCACTCTAAATGCCTCCCTGTCTGCTAGTATCCTTTATGTGCTGTCATAACCTCTTGAACACTCCCAGCTGACCCAAAAATGAGCTAAATTTTTTGATTCCTTGAAAAGGGAAGCCCTGGAAAAGGTCCTGTAAAATATCTTTTCCCTATCTATTTGGAACTACAAAGTTATTAGATGATTCAAATCTCCCCCCTCCACTCCCACCCCCAGCTATAGAAACATCATCTAAGAAAAGATTCTAAGAAAAGAAGAAGTGAATAGTGAGCTTGTATTTAAAAATACAGGAGTGATCCTGGGCAAAAAAAGGTTGTTAAATGACAATGCCAATGAATTTGGGCTCAGGTCAAAAGTCACTTGTAGTGTTTGACGCCTGTGCTGTGTGAAATGAGAGATTTGATCATATCCCAGCCAGTACATGACACATATTTCCCAACTGTAGGTGTTTGGAAACATACTGTTAGATTATGTAATGTTCAGGTGAATCGTTTGCAAAAGTGCTTGGGGATTTAGGAATACAAATCCCATTCATTTCCCATGGGACACCCACTCTGTAAAGCCTCCTTGCAGTTTTGAAAATCCCACAGTGCTCATGTTTGAGTTAACACAATATGGGCGTGTGCATGCCTGTGCACGCAGATTCCTGCTCATCATAATTTATTTCCTTCCTGCCTCTTGCAGATGTTTTTCCCCAAGGAACTTCAGAAACCCGTGGACAAGATGTTAGGCCTTCTGACAAAAATGGAATATTTCAGACACCAGGTTGAATCTGGCATTGATCCATTGCTACAAGCTATTCATTCCCTGAAAAAGCTCCGACAGTCCAGGAAAATGCCACTGACTAAGGTATGTGTAGTCTGCATGTGCTTCTGAGGCAAAATGCCACTGAAATGGTTTCCACAGTAATTTCTTACCCTAGAAGCCACAGGTGCATTAAACCACAGGTTCTGAGAAAAAGCTCTATCAAACTTATCTCTGGAAGCGTTCAAGGCCAGGCTGGATGTGGCTTCTGGCAGGTGTCCCTGCCCATGGCAGGAGGTTGGAATGAGATGAGCTTTATGGTCTCTTCCAACCCAAACCATTCTGTGATTCTGTGTTGCCTTCCTGGGAGAGTTTTGATTTGGAGCAATGGGACCATCATGTGCTCATGAGTGGAGAACACATGCTGTGGGAGAAACACTTGGAGCAAGAATGTCTTGGAGGGAGGACTTCCAGCAAAATACTGGAAGGATCAGCTGCTGAAAACAGCTGGAGAACTGCCCACTAAAGGCAAACCCACCAAAGTCAGCAGCAAAAAACTGCCTTAGCTTTAGTGTGCATTAGATCATACCCAAAGCCTCGAGACTGCCCAAAACATTCAGTGCAAAGCCATTACTGCTCTGACAGCTGCAGTAACTCCAGGGTGCATTGCCTTCATCCAGCACAGTGTCCAATCCATCTTTGATCCATAGTCCAGGAGAGCACAAGTGACAGGAATTGTTCCTGGTCATCATTCTGCCTGCACGTTGCAGAGCCACGTGCAGCTATGGACCAGTGATGTGCATATCCACGTGACAAATCTGTGTTGTAACCCAGGTGTGTGAATGTCACCAGGCACACATTATAGGGAATTTCTCTGCACACATTGTAGGCACTTCCCACATTGGCTGTCATGCCTGGAAATAAATATGCCACCTCTGTCATAACCAAAAAATGCATGATTTCCACCTAAAGTTCCTATTTTTGTAAATGCAAACCTCTCATAAGAAAGCAGTATAAAAATGTTCAGTCCTTTCCTTCTCATTCTGTTATTTCTCTCCAAGTGGGGTGCTTTCAGCGTGCAGGATTTATTTGTGTTTTGTCTTTTCTGCAGGCATTATTTAAACCAAACAACTTCGGGATAACACATGGCACTTTTAAATCCATGTCAAAAGTGCTCTGCAACCAGGAGATCTCACCCCTGTTTTTTGAGTCTTTGCTTCCAGACTTTGGAGACCCCGTAAGCAACAGTTCTCATGCAGAGGACGTCTATGTCCAAAAGCTGATGAGGAAATATGGGATTCCTCAGGATTCCAGTAAGTCTGGCTTTTCCCTAGGGCACAAATGTTTCAGAGCTGAACTCTGCTATTTCCAGACAGATCTAGTGCTGAGCTATTCTCCATATGTCTCTGAGGGCTGTAAGTGCTCATTATTTATGGTAGCTGAAGATCTGCACTGCCCTAATTATTGGTGGTTTATTTCCATAAATGTTCAAAGGGAAAACTGCCTGTGCAGCAGAGCAGTGCTTGACACTGCACTGTCTCCCATTTGTTGATGATCTGGTCCTAGGGCTCGACAGGTCACTGCTTTTTCTTGATGTGTAGTTTTTCTGACTGTACTGACATTATTAGCTCCTCTGAGTTCACAAAACTCCATTTAACCTTCAAGCAGATAATGCTGGCTCGAACAGCGAGACTCTTGTTGTCTTGAGTTCAGCAACAGGAGATCTTGGGGGTGGATTGCTTTTGTCAAGATGCATTAGATCAGTCAGTGAAGGGGGCCCTGAAGTCATTCACTGGCCACAGCAACAAACTGGGCAGATGGGAGTGAAAACACACTGGTAGCTTTCTCGTGTCTGGTCTGTTTGTTCTCTGTGCAATTTGTTTGCTTTTCTCCCCTTGCAGCCCCGTTTTGCTTATCCTTTTACCTGGACCTGGTCAAGACCCCCACCGGAGCTTTGATTTGGTCTTTCTTAAAACCAATGGTGCTTGGGAAGATCCTTTTCACACCAGATACCCCAGAAACTCGAGCAATCATGGGAAAGGTATGGCTCTGTTCCAGGACATCAGGATACACCCACTGCAAAGGGTTGTAATTTATCTAGCACAGGCTTGTTTCCCTGGGAAGCAGAGGGCTGCTTTCTCACTGTTTGGAGTATTAATCAAATTATCTTTTCCTACTTGCCTTGCTGGCCATATGAGTCATCTTTTGTCTTTGGTTGAATCTTCCCTCCAGAAGCTGCTGTTGGTCTAATATTTATGGGACAATTGTTTAAGACCTTCAGTTTATCAAGTTTCACCCCCATGTCCAGTAGGAGAGATGTGTCTCCCAGGACAAATGCTGTAACCAGTGCTTGTTCACAGGCAGATCAGAGACAGAAGGAAAGCAGATATTCAAGACATGCTCTAAATATAATATTTTTTAAGTACTTGCATATATTCAGTGTGTTAAGGGGTATTTTGCCAAACAATGAGGGGATGCTAGGAAAAATCCTAAGGAAAACAAATTTGGTCTCAGCTGTTTTATTGTTTTATTTAGTGGTTAAAATCTGTAAGGTAATGAATAAATTAATCCTTATATGTTGTGGGCTTCTTTTGTAGTCGAATGCAACCCTGGAGCAGATGGCTGAGTTAGCCCTGAAGTCCCAGGAGTGGCTGGACCAGTCTCCTGTCATCATGAATTCACTGACTAAGTTAAACCAGACAGTTCCAATGATCAAGGTATGACTTCCTACCTCCCCTCTGCCTCTTGCCAGGAGGGAACTGGGAGGATGGATTTGTTCACTGAAGTAAACTGGGGTTCCAGGCACTCTTAGGTCAGCTGGGGAGACCCCTCTCAGGGTGTCCTGGAGTTCACAGTTTCTGTGCCTGCCTGTTCCCTTAACAGAGATGCTCCTGACTCACCTTTCCCTGCAAATTCTCTTTCTCAAATGAACTGTTTGTAATATGCTCCCTGACCCTGGCCGTGCTGGGGCCTGCTGGAGGGCTAAGATGAGCAGGGAACACTCTTCAGTTTGTAAATTAACTTTCTGCTTGATGGAGTGATCCAGCCAGCCAAGACCAGGCAAGAAATGACTTTTTCAGGAAATGAAACAGTATCTATAATAAGCATGTAGTTCTGGGTACACGCATAAGAGCTAGAAGATGTTTTGTACCTCAGTGGATGTAAATAAAATTTCTTTTTCCCCCTCCTAAGAAGCCTAGCCTTGCTTGGATACAGAAAGCAGTAGACTGTAATGTTACACACACTTGTTTCCCATTCTCTGTAGTAAAAATTGTCTCCTTTTCTTACAAAAATGAGATCCCTGGAACACAAAAGCATTAGCAGTTAATTTTAGGGGCTGGAATTCATTCTAATTTCCATGGCACCAAGAGACAATCCAGAGTGGAATATGCAAAAGTGAAATTAAATATTCTCTGCTAATTGCAGTCATTGGTGGAATAATGAAGTATTCAGCCAAACCTGAAAACCTGTGCTGATCTCCCAGTTAAGTTTTGGTTGCCTACGCGTTGTGCACTGGCTGTGTTCACAGGACTTAAAACAGACACAAGGGAAATTTACTTCTAGAATAACTAAAATTATCTATGATTTTTTTGATGGGACTCTAGTGCCTGGTGGAGACTGAGTAGGCATCCTTTCTTGACTCAAAGAAGCACTGACTTGGACTGAGAGAGTTCTCTGTGACATTCTCATTGCTGGCATTTCCCCATCCTGATGCAGAGTGAAAGGAGTAGGGAGGGGGCTTTGCAAATACCCAGCGAAGGCAGCTGCTCTGTGGTAGTTTAGAATTACACAGTGAGTGAGCTCAAGAAGCTTCTGGTCAAACTGATGCTTTGTCTTTCTCTACTTGTTAATAGAACGCCCTGCAGAATCCCTTTGTGCAGGTTTTTATCAAGCTGATGGTGGACTTGGATGCAGCTGAGCTCCTGAGTCAGATAAATGAACTGGGTAAGTGTGTCCAGGATGTGCTGCCCTCTTCCTTACTTGTACTTTGGGTCTGGGAGCTCCAGAGTCAGCCAGCTGCAGCCATCCCATAGTCTGCTCTTCTCTGGCCCATGTTGGAGGCTCCAGGGCAAGGCAATCCCAGCTGTGATGCAGAAACCTTCCAGGGAAAAGACTCTTAGAGAGCAAAGCGCTGGTGTGAAGAGCTGCTTCTCCTGGGTGCTGAGGGGTGGAGGGATGGGAGGCTTTGCCGCGGTGTGTGGCCACTGGAGGACACTGTTTAGCTGTAATTATGACTTCAAATGAGCTACCTGGGACTCTGCTGGAAAATGTGGAGAGCTCCCTTGCATCGCAGCGAGGTTCAGATGAAAAGCTCTCCAGAGCAGAAAAGCCAAGGATCAGATAAATGTACCCAGGCTGATGGAGCCAGAGGCATCAATGCAGGAGATGCTCTGCTGCAGTTTGCAGTTCTCTGGTGGGCCTGCAAGGCCCTCCAAGGTGACATTTGCTGCTGTGCACTGTGAGAATCACCAGTAACAGTGGTGGGTACATCCCCTGTGAGTGCACAGCATGGGGATCACAGTCCCTTGCTGTCCCTACCTGCTTTTGCAGTGAGTGGCCAGGCATGTCACCATAAATCTGGACTGTGCCAGCGAAGCCCAGCAGCAGCCAAGAGTGATTATGGTCTGTTGCAGTCATTTACATCCAGATGGTGATGACCCCTGTGTTATTCATGAGCAACAACTCCTGCCTTAACTCCCCATAAACCCACGGTGCCTGCAGCAGCTGTTCCATATTAGTTACCTTGCATTATGCAGCCACCTTTGAAACCTGCCAGCAAACAGCAGCATCTTTATTAACTGCAGCATCAGGTTCAGTCCACACATCAGCAGAGCACACATAGCTCTGCCTTGATGTGCTTGGATAAAGCATGTCCTCCCCTGAGACACAGCAGCTCAACAGGCAAGTTGATTACATCCTAAACCAGAGGGTGTGGAAGGAATGGTGAGCACCATGTGCATGTCTAAAGCCTCAGCAGGTTCGTGGGGACTTCTGATTTGGGATGGCTGTCACATCCCACTGCTGGCATCCTCCCAAAGACAAACTCACGAGCATATTACAAATGATTAACATAAAAACTGGGTCAACAGCATGCCTTCATTGCATTGCTGAGTGCAGAAATCTATTTCACACTTCATACTTAGCATGGTAGGTTTTGGTTTGTTTTCTTTCCTCCTTTCTGGTGTCGTCGTCAGCGCGAAGGAGTGGAATGATGGAGTGGGTTTTTTGCTGGGTGTAGTGATGCTGGAGGGTTTGTTTGTGGGGTTTTTCCCTAGATGATATCCGGCTGGAATTGCAGAACAACGCCGACGTTGTCGACCAGCTGAACACTTTGGCTGCCCTGGCTGTGAACGTGTCCTCCTGCGTCTCCTTCAACCGCATCCGGGCAGTGCAGGACTTGGACGAGATGGAAGCGGTGGCTAAGGAGCTCTTCCTGAAGAACGAGCTGTTTGCAAGTATGTGACAGTCCCAAATCCCCCTGAAAATTAAATTTTGCCTGATGGAGTGTGGGAATGCAGCATAAAATATTTGGCTTTTCACCAGCAACTGTAGGGGTCACAGCTCCCATGACACTGCAGTTGATTTGGAGCAAGTGTGTGGGACCTGCACATTGAGACCTCCTTTCCATACCTCCTCTTCCCTTACACCTTCCCTGTCTGTGGTCAGCTGGTGATTTCTCTTGGTTAATTCTCACTTCCAATAAAATCCCACTGCCCCAAGGTGATCTTTGTGCAGCCATTTCCTTTCAAGCTGCTACGGGAAAAGGTGCTTTAATCAACACAAGTATCACAGAATCATTCAGGTTGGAAAAGACCTTTAAGATCCTCAAGTCCAAATATAAGACGATTCAATTTATTAGAAGGTCATAAATCACTTGAGATATTCCAGCCAAGCACCATAATGGTGTACTGGGTCCTCTAAGTCACACTTTTCACATTTGTGGGATTGGATTGCAGGATCAGACTGCAGAGAGGAGCAGAGGGAGCAGGAAATAGGAACTTACATTTGTATTATTAATACATCTTAATATTTAAAGAAAGCCCTCAATTAGGATTTACTCATAAACCTGTGACCTGTTTGGTTTTATACTTCATAATTGAGTGGTAGATAGAAACTTCTCTTGGAACTTCAAACCCTGGTAATATTTGTCCTTTCCCATAGTAGCAGTTTTCTTCTCTGTTTGTCCTCCATTCTACCATATGTTTTATATATGGAATAATCAGGAAAAATGTTCTGGATAGAAAAATTTCTGTGAAGAAGCCTTGTATAATGAGGAGTTCCTACGTATCTGTGTGTGCTGTCTGCTCCAAAGGAAAGCCTTTTCCCTTTCTTTTCCCAGGTATAATTTTCAAGCTGCCTTCAAGGCCTGGACACTCAGTTCATGGGGGCCTGTCCCTCCCTCCTGTGCTCAACTACACCATCCGGATGAGCAGCAGGATAACTCAAACCACCAACAGGATCCGGGAGCGCATCTGGACCGTGGGCCCGCACAACTCCACCTCCCAGAGCCAGATCTACAGCCGGGCCTTCATTTACATCCAGGACAGCATTGAAAGGGCCATTATTGAGCTGCAGACTGGCAAGAAGCCAGAGGAAATAGCTGTTCAGGTCCAGGCCATGCCTTACCCCTGCTACAACAAGGATATGTAAGTTTGGGTGGCTTTTGCCTTCATGTTTTGTGTCAACTCATCTTGTCAGGTTGGTGGAGTTCACCATTCCTTAACACCATACTCACGTAGCATAAAAATAATTTCATTCTGCTCAGTTGGGTTTTTTTCTCAAGGAGCTGAACAAAAGAGGGAATTTTTGAGCCTAAGATGGTCTGTTTAGTTTGCCTGATCTTTTGTTTTCGGTGCTCTTTTTATACCTGCATTGTGGTGGTAACCGTAGGTTTTACAGCAGGTAAAACTCCCTGTCCCTGTTTTACTACACATAGTGGGGTTGAGAGTTGCCAGAACTTGGGTTAAATACAAGTCTTGTCTTGTTCTGCAGGTGTTCACATGCAGACAATGCAGCAGAACTTAGAAAACTGAATTTTTTTTGGAGGGAAAAAAGGGTGCCTAGGTTTATGAGCTTTACAGTGGCCAAACTGAGTGGAAAACTCACAGGGAAGGGATTTCAGGGTCCATCAGGGAGCACTGGAGGATGTTCAGCAAGAACTATTGATAGATGTGAGGATCACTGTGCCCTGACTGAGGGTCTCCCTTGGAGCAAAGGGATAGGCTGGACCTAGGAGCTTTTCCTACTGAAAAACCTCCATGCCAACTGCATGAGCCAAAAGATTTTTTGGAAGCTATAAGATATCATTTAGGAGCCACAGCAGAGCTGTTCATCTCCTGTGTCTGCTGTCACTGAAGAGAGCTGGGCACCTATAACCCCTCCTCAGGACAGCAGCATGTGAGGTGCCCAGGACACAGGCAGGAAGCAGCCAAACCCAGCTCTGCAGCAAATTCCTGGGTTATTGCTGAGAGAGAGTTTTGTGCAGTGATTAACTGGCTGCTGGAAGCACTGACTCCAGTGCTGTCTGCTCCTTTTTGTTCTTGGGCTGCTGGGAAAGCCCCTTGCCTTTGGGTTTCCCTCCCCAGCCCAGGTTCAGAGGGACGTGTTTGCTCAATTATTAAAACACCTCAAGGCTTTGGATTTGCATCCAGCAGAAGTCATCACAAAATGCCTGCTTATCAATTGTTATTGCACAGTTATCATCCTGGAGAGAAAAGGGGGGGAATATATATATATATATATGTATATATAAACCAGTACACAAGAGGTGTTGGGCTATACTGAATTTTTAGGAGCCTTTCCAGGTTCTTTATAAATAAAGCTTCATTGGCATGGGAGCATTTCCTAAAACGCTGGTCTATAGGAATTTTTCAGCTTTACAGGTAAAAAAAAGTTTGAAAACCAATGTAGTGTTCATTTCTCACTGTTTTTGTACATTATTCCAAGAATAACACTGATTGTGGGTTTTAAGTCAGGTTTAGGAATTAAGGAGGAAAACATAAACCCTGCAGATGCAGTGAAGAGGATCCCCTGCTATAGACACTTGCTTTCCATGTCACAAGGAGAAATTTATTGCTGGCCATTGTTTTTGGGGTTTTTTTTCTTCATACATTTGACACTGGGAGAAGGTTTTAATTAAAATGAGGAGCCAAGAAATGTGCCCTGGGTCTGCCTGTCCTGTGGGGTGCTAGGACAGACAACCTGTAGGAAAGCACCCACATCCAGACTCCAACACCAGGAAACATGGCCTGATCATGAAATTTGGCCCTTATATCTGGGAACAGAGCTGGGAATGATGGCTGGGTGCTGTGATGTTTCCAAATGGAATGCAGCCCATCAGAGAGCCACTGCTCATGGTGCTTCCTGCTCCTGCCAGTGGTGCTGCTGAGCAAGGAAAACCCTCTGCAACATAAGAAAAAAAAATATTCTCAGCAGTCAGGAGTTTGATGAATAGAAAATCCAATGCAATGGCAAAGGAGTCTTTTTTTGTAATTATTAATTTTACTCCACATTTTGAAATATAAGCATGTCTTTTCCTGTGCCAGAGTATTGTTCTGAAAAATATATTCTTGTACAAAGCCTTAATCCCCAGAACATTTTGTATTCAGCTAAAGCCTGCTTTTGCCTTTTACAGGTTCTTAACCAGCGTGACCTACTCTCTTCCATTTGCTCTGATGGCTGCCTGGGTGCTGTTTATAGCTGATTTTGTTAAAACACTTGTTCAGGAGAAAGATCTGAGGCTTTATGAGGTACGGGGAAACTTTCTGGGGCGTGCAGAATTATAAACAGATTTTCCTTATTCGTGGTTAGTGTGTCTGATGTTCAATACTAAATGGAGCAAAACAAGCATTAAGGAAAATATTCCAGATACCTATTGTTTGACCTGCAGTGTGTGAATTCTGATGTTATAACCAAGCTCAAAGCCATGGAAATGCAGGGTGTTTGCCCTTCAAGTGGAGGGAATATTGCTTTGCAGTGCTGAATGCAGGAAACATGGGCACCTCACAAAATTACAGGGTTTCTGAAGATTTAAAGCTCTCTAAAAATTGACTTTGAGTCATACCTGTTGGGGACAAAGACATGAAAAGTGACTTATTTCCTATCCTTGAAGTTATTATACTTAATATTTCAGAAGGTGCTACATATTACATCAGCTCCTCTGAAATTAAGTTCTTCATTCAGGTTGCCTGTTGGAAAAGAAATGACATTGAGACATTGGGAATTTATTAAATTAACTCAGGTTTTCAGTGTGATCACTGTCAACAAAGATGAACAGCAAAGAACTTTTGTCAAACTAAGCTTCAGCAAGCAACAAAAGCTTTGAGCAGATTTGTTTTTTATCCAACACCATGGAAACAAATACTGATTCACCAAAAACACTTCAAGAAAGGACACCTGTGATGAGATGGAAAATGAATGAACCCCAGTGTGTGCTCCCTGGCAGCCCCCCACTCTAATTTAGGCAACCATTTTCACTGTCTCCAAGGACCAGGGCATCACTAATCTTTTAAACTGTGTAATAATCCACAAGAAGACACCAGCACCTATAGTTTCTTCTGGATTTATCAATAAAATTTACCGTTTTATGCAAGTATGGGGAATTAATCATCAGCTAATATAAATTAATATTTCTTCCTTCTAACCATAGTAGTTTAGCTGTTATTTTTTGTCTTGAGGTTGTGTGAGAAAGGTCTGATTTCAAAGACATTTGAGAGCTTTTAGGCTTAAGCCACTGGATTAATTATCATTCTTTTAAAAAACAACCAGAAGGCTTTAGAAAACGTACAAATCTAAGATCAGAAGCTGCTTTAGAGCCTGTGGGCCGTGACATTTGATCCTTACAGGTCCTGTCTGGGCTGTTCTTTTCCAACAGACTGCTTTGCAAACCTTGGCCATTCCTGAAATGGGAGTGCTTGGTTTGTCCCTGGATAGAACGAGCATGGTCTGGTTCCAGGCCCCGTCCAGAAGCTGGAAAAAGAAATCATTCAATATCAGCATAAAGATCTCTTCATTTCTCTCAAATGCCACTTGTGATTGGTTTTTTTAATCTTCCTCTCTGCAGTACATGAAGATGATGGGTGTCAATGCCAGCAGCCATTTCATCGCCTGGTTCATCGAGTGTGCCATCTTCCTCCTGATTACTGTCACCTTCCTCATTGTTGTTCTGAAAGTGGGTGAGATCCTTCCCAAAACAGACACAGCCCTCCTGTTCCTGTACCTGATGGACTACAGCCTGTCCATCATAGCCATGAGCTACTTCATCAGTGTTTTCTTCAACAACACCAACATTGCTGCCTTGGTGGGCAGCCTCGTGTACATCCTCACCTTCTTCCCCTTCATCGTGCTGCTCGTCATCGAGAACCACTTGAGCTTCTCTGTCAAGAGCCTCCTGGTGAGTTCTGCTTCTCCATATTCCCAGGCATTGTGTGGAGGCAGGGACCTCACTACACTCCAGTACACTCTTATTGTATTTCCTGTCCCAAACACAAGGGAGTTGGGTGCCTTTCTGAATTCCATCAGAGGGTGGTGACAGGCACAGTAGGAGAGTTGGCCATGGCTCATTTGAGGGACACCTGGAATTAGCTGTGTCCCCTGACTGAAGGCACTCCTTGTGGAATTTTAGTGAGTTCCCACCTGCCAGCTGAATCACAGTAGTTTGAGCTTTCCCCTTACTTTCCCCTTTGGAATTGCCAAGGAAAATGGGCTGCTTTCACCCACTCTGAAAAACCAGGCTGTCTCAGTGAGGGGTTTGGGTAGCAGGGCTGGCTCTACTCATTGCTGCCTCAGATCATCCTCTGGCTTCCTGTGTTCAAATTCCTACACATGGGAGTAGATGTAAAGCCTTGTTTCTTACCAAGGGGCAGAGTAGGTAGGTATTAGGTTCCAGAAGCCAGACTCATCACCAAATTCAGGAAATGACATCTATTAATGCAAGTGGTAAAAAAATTAACCACATGGCTCCATGAGGTAATTCTCAAACATTGCTGTGTTTCAAAAGCCTAACATAAAGCCCTGTATGAGGGAGGAAGCTGTGTCCTGGGTATGGAAGCAAAAGGAAGTCAAGCCCTAAGGAGACATTTCAGCCTGTCACCAGGTAGCACTCCCCATCACAGGCCTGGTCCAGTGCTCCTTGTGACTGCTGGGAAAAAAACAAACCCAACACTCATTTTTCTGGCTATTGGAATAACCCAGTGAGGTACCTGATTGGTTGACCGACCTGACTTCTCTTTGAGACTAATTCAAATGTTTCTTGTTTTCAATTCTGTTTATTCCCCAGAGTATGTTGTCTCCAACTGCCTTCAGCTATGCAAGTCAATACATTGCTCGCTACGAGGCACAGGGCATAGGTGAGTTTATGGCTGACAAAGCCAGGCTTTGAGCTGTCCTGGGGGTGGAATTTCACTGCCTGAGAGGAGTTCTGATTGTATTTCTCAATTCCTCTCTGCAGGACTGCAGTGGGACAACATGTACAAGTCCCCAATGATTGGAGACAACACTTCCTTTGGCTGGATGTGCTGGCTCATTCTGATAGACTCCTTCATTTACTTCATCCTGGGGTGGTACATAAGGAATGTTTTCCCAGGTAAGGATGCAAAGCATTGAGGGTGGTGCTGTAGCACCTCTTTGGGAGAACAGTGAACACAGAGCTGGCTGGGGCAGTGAGACAGTGCACACACTCTGTCCCAGACCAAAGGGAGCACAACTTTGTGGATGTCTCAGTGCCTGTTAATGGCACTGAGAGAGTGCACAGCAGGGGAGAATTAGGGTTTCTCAGCCTATCACATGGGTAGGTGGGTCTCCTGAAGAAGCTGAAGCCAAGGACACAGGAGGGTGTGACTGCAGTCTGGTGGGTGAGAGTGGAGCATGTTAGACTGCATTTGTCAGCTGAGTGATTTTGAGCTGTGTTACTTACATCATTTGGTTTCAAAAAGTAATTCCTGCCTTGGGCAAGAGCCAGTACATTTGTCTTTTGCTTTTCTTCCCCACCTAATGAAGCAGTCCACTGGCATACAGAAATGTACCCAGTGGAAAATGTAAAGTTCTCCTGCCCTCCAGCTATGGAGTTACTCAGAATAACAAATTAGTGAGTGCTTCCTATTGTGCCAATCAGAAAAAGTCTCTACCAAGTCCTGGTAGTGCATGAGCATATCAAGAAATCTCTGTGAAGTTAATTTTTGCTATTTGGAGTGCACCCCAGCAGTGGCACTTGCTGAGGAGCAGATAAGTGAACAGACTCCTGTTCCTGCAGGTAGATATGGCATGGCTGCTCCCTGGTACTTCCCACTGCTTCCATCTTACTGGATTGAATACAACAGCTACCTGCCCTTCTGGAATGAGAAACAAAGAGGCCTGCTCTTCTCCAAGCTGATGTTAAGGAAAGAAGTCACACTCCCCAACAAGATATGTATGTGGATACTAGAAGGGGTAGCAATAATAACTTATATTTTGGGTAAACAAAGCCAAATTTGTAAAGGGGCACCATACTCAGAAAACACCATTGATTGTTTTTTTTGAAGCACAGGAAAAATTGAAAGCTAGTACTCACATGAATGGAGATCTGGCCCTTAAATTATATTTGTTCTTCCTATTTGTTGTGGAGAGTCAGTACTGATTTTCACACACACATTCATGTGTGTTGTAGTTGGGCAGTTACCTTCCATGCCTGTCTCTCTGTATAGAAATACACTTTTGTTTGGGCATGCAAATACAGGTTTCCACTTGGCAAAGGGCACGTGTGTTTCTTTGCTTTTCTCTTTAAATATTTAACCTGTAAAATATTGAGATCACACATAAAAGCTTGCTGGTTCCACCTTACTGAAAATAACTCCGTAGTTTTGCTTCATGTCCTCTAATTTTCTGTGCTTGTTTAGTATAAATAAAGTTAGGTGCTCTGAAACACCTAAATGAGACCTTTTCGGAAGTGATTAATGCCTGTTGTCAGGAGTTATTAGAAGCTTCAGAAGTAAAAAGGTAAAATCCCAGAGAGTTCAAAATGATACAGATCCAGTGACATGTTCTCAATATTCCTGGCTGAAAGGCACTTGCCTTTGCTGTATTTTGGTTTCCTCTGAGATAAGAAAAGTAGCACAACACCTGCTGCACTGCACTAACTGTCCCTGACCCTTCTCTTTGGTGTCAAAGGTGCCCCCCACCCTCACGTGGAACCAGAGCCCACCGACCTCACCTTGGGAGTCTCCCTCCACGGCATAACAAAGGTTTATGGATCCAAAGCTGCAGTGGACAACCTCAGCCTCAACTTTTATGAAGGGAATATCACTTCCCTGCTGGGACACAATGGAGCTGGGAAAACTACAACCATGTGTGTATCCTTTAAAGCAGCTCTTTTTTATCCTGTGGGGTGTGGTTGGGTGAGCAAGAGGGCTAGTAGGGCTGTGCAGCAGTGGGAGACTGAGGAAGGTGCTTCACTAGGCCAAATCCCTCATGCAGTTTCATCTTGCTCATGGATGACCTTAGGAGTTCCTTCATCTGCTAGAATTCTTTAGGTCCTAAAAGGTCCTTTACTGCTTGGGAACAGACTTTTAAATCTGCTGAGATACCTGGGATACACAGCACAGCAGCTGTTCAGGTGTTTTGTTCCTTGGCCTGGGGTTAGGTTGTTCTGGAAGCTGTGGGGAGCTCATGCACACACCAAAGCTGGAGTGATACTAGCAGGAAAACTTAATGAAGATACACTTCAGCTGTACAGAGTCATGTGTTGGCTGGGCTGGAATGGCAGGGGATTAATGCATTGGCCTTTCAGCCTTGCTGTTTATAAATTATTATTTGACTTGTTAGATAACAGCCCTAAAACAGACCTGTAGAACTTGATTTCTCCACTGATATATATGTGCATATCTCTGAAAGGAACATTAAGCTGATAAATAGAAGCCTCAAAAGAGCCAAAATCAGTAAGACAGATGTGTGCTTCACCTCAGCTTATTATCAATTCACCTCATATTCTGTTTGCAAAGTGTAGCAAAGGTGATATGCAAAAAAGTATAAAACCTTCCTGAAACTTAGCACAGGCTTCAAATCCTGAGTAAGGTCACAAGTTGGTGCTTTTAAATGATGGTTAAAAGTCCCAGGAGAGAGGAAAAACTCTGTGAAGGTGAAGGGCAGTCTGAGATGCATCTTCTCCCTTTAGTCCCTGCAGGACAGCACCAAAAATGAGCTGTAATGTGCAAGTAGTTATTCTGAGCAGAGGGAGTTTGACTCAGCTCCTGCTTGGTGGGTGATTATTTGCTTGAAGTAGATGAAAGTGCTGCCCACTGTGAGGTGTCTCATCGAGAAGTCCTCTCCCATTTCTCATGAATAATGGCACTGAAATCAGGTCTCCATGCTCTGCTGTGCTTAGTCAGACAACGAGGTGGTTTTCAGTCTCAGCTGTGGTTATGGTATGAGGCCGTGTGGACACTCCAGGCAAACCTCAGAGAATAAGGAGTAACTGCATTCTGTGAGTTCCCAGGAATGAAACTGGAAGTCAAGAGCATTCCTGAGTGTGTGGGATATGCAGTGCTCTGACCTAGGGAGAGGGAGGCTGCAGCAGGTAGAAGTAGAGGTGAGGAGTAGCCAGGGTGAGCTTGGAGCTTGCCCCTGCAATCCCACAGAGGGGAGCAAGGATGTCCATGGATGTTAATTGGCCTCTGCTCTGCCAGAGCATGGCTGGGCAGCAGGGCACACAGTGGGCAGTGGTGTCTGAGTGGAAGGAGTGGGAGGGGGATACAAGCAAACCTTGGAAGTGGTGACAGCTACAAGGCCACATGAAAAGAATTACCCATGGCTTCCTCCTTTTTCTAACTTCGCCTTTCTATTTATTTTTCCTTCAGATCTATTTTGACTGGGTTGTTCCCCACATCATCAGGCACAATCTTTGTGTATGGCAAAGACATCAGGACTGACCAGGAGGTGATCAGGAAGAACATGGGAGTGTGCATGCAGCACAACGTGCTCTTCAACTACCTCACCACCAAGGAACACCTGCTGCTCTATGGCTACATCAAAGTCCCTCACTGCAGCAAACAAGAGCTCTACCAAGAAGTGAAGAGGTATAAAAGTAGCAGGGTGGGAGAAGGGAGAGAGGGCTGTCAAAATAGTTGTGTGGTGGTGCCACACAACTGCAAAGCTCAAAATCATGGATTGGAGGTCTTGTTGCAGCTCCAGGTTAGGGTTCAAATGGTGCCTTGCTCTGACTAGGGGAATATATTGATACCTATACTGTAAAAAACAATATCTCTTCTCCAAGGGGTTTGCAGGCTGCTGTGGCAATTATTTGGAGATGAATTTATAGGCCTAAGGGTCTACTCCTTGCTGCTTTACAGTTTGCCCTGGGAAGAGATTTAATCAACCAGTCAGAAAGATGATGCTGGCTTTATTAGTTCTGCAGAGAAATGAAGCAGTCAGAACATCCCAGGGAGTTTGAATCTTGGTGTCTCAGTTGATGGGGTTGAGCCTTTAACCTTGACTTGTCAGATGAAAACTTTGAAAACATCCTCAAAAATGTTTTAAATGAAAATCTCGATGACTGAGCTGCAGGGTGACTCTACACTGTGACCACTCAGCAGTCCATCCTTGAGCAGGTTTTCATTTCCAGTTACAGTTTTTTCAGGTATTTTCAGATTCCCTGCTTGGAAAAGATGCTTAAAGGACAACTTTTGGGGGTTGTTTTCCCTCTGTTTTCCAGGACTTTGAAGGAGACTGGGCTGTACAACCATCGTCACAAGCTGGCTGGCACCCTGTCTGGGGGGATGAAGAGGAAGTTATCCATAGCTATTGCCCTCCTGGGGGGATCCAGGGTGGTGATTCTGGATGAACCAACCACGGGGGTGGATCCATGCTCCAGGAGGAGTATTTGGGAAATCATCTCCAAGAATAAGAAAGGTACTGTGATGAGAGGAGATGTTGCCCAGAGACAAAGGTGATTTGTGTCACTTTACAAAGACGGTACCAGTGGCTTTGAATTGTGGGTTTTGGAGGCCAGAGAGAAAAAATTTTGGGAGACTGGGATTTTGCAATCCTGGTCAGTTTCTGTACATTCACAGTGCCATTTAAAAAATAACTTCGCCATAGAACACAGCTTACAGTACGTGTCTCTTGTTGCCTTTAATCCAATGTCATTAATAATTACCAAAAAATGCAGTTGATTTTCACCTGATACTCTGTGTCCCTTCATTCAGTGAGGCTTTCACCTGTCTCCCTGTTGAGATAAGGACAGATCTGACCAGAATGTGATAAAATAAAATTGCTATAAACATTCATTGTATTGGTTTAACAATGTGGACTTACTTGCCATGGGTTGATCCAGAGCAAGGGGAAGCTCTGGAACCCCTGCAATTATATTGATGTAGGGAAATACAGAAGTTTTTGAGGAATAAAAGAAAAGAAGCCAAATCCTTCTAAAATCCAGTTTTGCCATAAAACCAGGTGTTCATTCTGTGGTGACTGTGTTTTCCAGGCAGAACCATCATTCTCTCCACACATCACCTGGACGAAGCAGAAGTTCTGAGCGACCGGATCGCCTTCCTAGAGCATGGAGGGCTCAAATGTTGTGGCTCACCTTTCTACCTCAAGGAAACTTTTGGGGATGGCTACCACCTGACCCTCACCAAAAAGAAGGTTTGTGTCTGAGCTGGCCCTAGAGCTCCCGGCAGCTCTGTCTCCAAGGGAATCATCAGGGGTGGTTGAGGGATCTATTGGCAGGAGCTGAGTGATCTCTGTGGCCTTGTGAAAACAGGAATGTCAGTGCTCTGCTTTGTTGAAAAAGAACAGGGTCTCCTTGAAGGCTAAAGGCAAGGCTGGGTGCAGAATGTGAACTCTGGAGTTCAGAGGAATAAAGCAGATGGAACGAGCCCATCCATACTGTCTGGCATAGGGCAAAGTGTTCTGCTTGCAGGGAGTGGGGAACTCTGCTCTTGCTAGCATTTCTTACAGTGCTGTAATAGCAGGTAGCCCCAGCACACAGATACCATGAGGGACCAGCCCCTCTTCCAGACTGCTGGCACTGGAGACAGAGAAAATGAAAAAAGACCCATGAGCAAGCCCCGTTTTTCATGGGAAAAAGAGTGAGTTTGTGCTGGCAGCCATGTTAAGCTCCCTGGTGGCCAGGCTTTTTCTCTGTTGTACTGCAAACCTCTAGCACTGCAAAGTGGTTGATTCAGGCCAGCCTGGTGAGGTTTTGGATGGACCAAAATGGGAGACTGTCACACATCCCTTTTTCAAGGGCCAGAAGCCCACTTTCATCTGCTTTTGATATTTACCCTGACATGTTGCATAGCTGGACTGAGATCACTTACCAGTTTTGCTCTGGGAGAGGATTTGGGCTATATCCTGCAGGAGGAAGGTTGACCTTGCAACCTCTTCAGTGACCACAGAGTGTTTTCCTCCTTTTTCAGAACATGATAGAGGAATGTGACACCACAGCAGTGACCTCCTTGATCCAGTCCTATCTCCCAGAGGCTTATCTCAAGGAGGATATTGGTGGAGAGCTCGTGTACGTGCTTCCCCCCTTCAAGTCCACGGTGTCAGGGGCCTACCAGGCCCTTCTCAGAGCCCTGGACACCAGCTTGAATGATCTCCACCTGGGTTGCTATGGGATTTCCAACACAACTGTGGAAGAGGTATGTGCTCAGGAGCTGCTGGATTTGCTGAAATGTCATGGAGATTAATTTCACAGCACTGTGTGGCTCTGCTCTCTGGGCATGTTAGGAATTACGTGAGGGTTCAGGCAGGGAGGAAGGGGTTACACTGAGGTACACATGAGTGTATAGATGCATCTATAAATCTATACATATACTAATGCACTGTCTCACCTGCTGACAGCCTTTTGATGTTTTACCCAGAAAATAAGGCACTGGAGTTAGGCTAAGGAGAGAGTAACACAGGCACCTTTCTGCCCAGGGGAAATCTCTGGTCAAATAAACATATTTAATTGCATCAGAAATAAAAAGTAAATGATGAGCTGTGATGACCCTTGCCTTGCAGGAGGGAGGGAGGGGGATTGTTACCTTCCTGCTCAGAATTTCTTGCTTTCTTTTAAGGGGTTTTCTTAAGGCAGCAAGAATCAGTTGTACACCATGGCCCATGTGCCATGGCTGCAGACTCCCTGCATGGAGGCAGTGGGGTTGTCAGGAGCTAGAGGGTGAATATCCCAGGGAAACAGGTTTAAGTTTCCACTGCTGCAGCAGAACAGAGACAGGAGGTGACAAGGAGTTGGATAACAATTTTATCTGGAAAAAAAAGTTAATTTCTCTCATAGAGCACAAAGGGAATAGAAAGAGGATTATAGTACATAACTGCTGCACCAACTACAGCTACAAAGCAGGAGAGTGGATTGTGGTAATTGTTTTGGTAAATGGAGTCATTTGGACAAATTTTCCTTTATACTTTCTTGCTCCAAAGGTGTTCCTCAATCTGACAAAAGAGCTAGTGAAGGACCAGCAAGACGATGCTGCACTGCCCCATCAGCTGCCTGGAGTCAGTGGTCACACTGGTGGTGACGAAATGTCTCTGAGCACAGACACCTTCACAGAAAGAGACGGTACTCAATCACCTACAGGCTTTATTCCAGATTTACTGCAGATGCAAATGCTGACAGATGGACTGATTTGAGCTCCCTGTCTTCTTTCTTTGTTGAAAACCACATTTCACCCAGCCAGGAACCACAAACCCTATAAATCACTGGAAATAGAGCACTCATCAGTCCTTTAGATCCCCTGCTTTGGAATAGTCTGAATCACAGGATAAATTACTAAAGGGGTTTTGTTTGCATCTGCCTTCCATTAAATTGATCCAGGTTTTAATCTAATCAAATACAGCATGGGGGTGAAAGAGTAAATGTGTACCTCTGAAAGTAATTGCTGTAATAGATGTAGAGTATTATTCCCCCATAACTAGTAGAATTGGAAAGAAACTTCATGGAAATCCCTTAGTCTGTTGGAAAAGCAGCACAGCTCTGAGCTGAGTCCTCCTTGATTCTTTTTGCTGTGCCCCAGACATTGCAGTTTGGTAAAGGAGCCCAAGGGAGCAGACAGTGGGGTAAATTCAGAAGAGAGCCAAGCTACACCACTATCCCTGGGGGTTTGAGACCTCCTAAAGGTGGCCCAACCCAAAAATGAAACATACATACAATGCTTTCTTGGGTTAGAAACACTGTTTTGTACTTATAAATATACCATTTTTAGTCAGGAAGGCATCCAAGGGACAACACAGAGGTATTTTTGTACTTCTCAAAGCTGACCTGCACTGTAAATGTTACTGGAAACAGTCACTCATGTAGAAAAGTGTTTTGTTTCACCCTTAAAAAAAGGCTGAAAAGGATTTGCTTCATGGTGTATTATACAGGTTAATATTTCATAAAGAAGAATAGCTGGCAAGGATTTGGCTCTGCTTTTAGTATACCACAAAACCTGTCCATGCAAGAGGCCCAGTGGCTTGTGCTTGTTTTCTTATTTCAGGATTAATTCTGTTATTTATTTTTCTGAGGACCTGCTTTTTAAATTATGGAAAATTTCAGCTTGCAAATCTAAAAGAAAAATATGTTTCCCCTGCAAGTTGCAGCTGGGTAGGTAGGACATAGATAACCTATTTCATCTGGAAGCCTGTGGTTCCTCTTGCAAGGTCTCACACTGAAGGTCACTACAATACACATTTGAAATTTAACAAAATACTGGTGTTACATGAGCTTGTGACTGGAGTCCTGTCCCACGCCTGATCCCGTGTTTGCTCCACCTTAGTAGTTTGGATTTGCCATCTGTAAATGTGTGCAGGAAGCGAAATACCCTCCCAGAGTGCTCTACCCATCACTTCCCTGCGTTGCACAAATGTTGAGCCATGACCAAATGCCATCCTCTGTGCCCAGACCAGCTCCTGATCAGGTCCAAGAGCCTGCGGGGTTTGCCGCTGCTGCTGAAGAGAACCTCGGCCCTGTTCATCAAGAGGTTCCACCACACCCGGCGGGACGTCCGCGGCTTCATCGCCCAGGTCATCCTCCCCGTGCTCTTCGTGATGGCTGCCATGGGCCTGGGGACACTGAGGACCAAGGAGACCGAGTACCCCGAGCTGCTGCTGTCCCCCTCCCTGTATGGCACGGCCGACCAGGCAGACTTCTTTGGGTGAGTGCTGCTCCTCGGGACCCCGACTCCCCTTGGTTCTGATGCCTTGTGAAGGCTGACCTAGAACAGAGACTAGACAGAGCTAAAGAATAAAGTAGGGATTTANCAGAGTCAGAATGAGCTCTTCAGGGTTATTTCTGAAGAAATAACACAGCCAGTGTCCTACACATAGGACACGTAGTTATGTTGTACAGACAACACAGAGAAATCCTGTTCCCAAGGGATCTCTGAGGAGATGGCTTGGCTCAGACCAGAAAACTTCAGAAAAACAACCTCTCAGTTGGATTTAACTATGAAATGTCTGAGGAATGTTCTTGGTGTTTCCCATTGGAGTCCTTCAGCCCCATAGCAGCCATAGAGATTTTCTAAATGTATACATATATGCTCCTCCCACAGTGTGAAATGAGGTACCCACATCAGTTGCTTCCAACATTGCAATTCTGGGATCAAATTCTATCCATCTTGTGAGCATTTCCCTCCTCTCTGTTAGTACAGGATGTGCTTTCCTGACCAGGCCCTGCTGGTCCAAGGCACACAGGCAATTGGAAGAGCATGTGCTTTTCCAGGGTTGTTAGGATGCCACCACTGAATTATTTCATTCTCCTTAAAAATCCCGTTACCAAAACAACTGTAATTGGTATCATTTGGTTTTCAGGTTGTGAACCTCTTTCTTTCTCCAGTAATTCTCAGCTCTAAGTCAGAAATACAAAATTTAGCTCTAAAGCCATCTGCTCTAGATGTTCTTCCCAGGATTCCTCATACCTTTGCACTTCAGTCCTGCTAGATGGGGGAATGAGCCAGAGCTGCATGTCTGAGTCCTCTCATCCTGATGTTCCCTGCTTTTCCTTTGGGATCATTGCCAGAGAGCTGGGGCAGAACCAAGGACAATCTTCTTGAATGGTCAAAACCAAGCGGATGTCACGGATGAGAGACCTGATTGAGACAGGGCTGCAAGCAGTGCCTGGAAATTGCAGTAGATTTTTTCTCCCCATAAAGAGAAACTTGATTGTCCAAAAGTATCTTGCTTGGATCTAGAGGCAGCAAATCCCTGGAGTAGCTGAGGTGATGAGGGCTCCTTTTAAACCTGTGTGACTGTCCTCACGTACCGCGTGTCCTTCAGCGCTGCTTCCACAAATACTCAATTATTCAACATCTTCAATCCTCTTTCATTCAAACACAGTTTTCCTCTGCACAGTGGTAGTGGAAATTCTTTGAACCTTCTCCTGTTTTCTGTTTTTCTTTGTTAATTCTTAGGAATTTTAATGAAACCACAGCTGCTTTAGTTTCCTCGATGCTGGCTTTCCCTGGGACGGATAACACGTGCATGAATGAAAGCAATTCGTAAGTAGTTCTTGGGGTTTTTTCCCACTTAAACTCCAAACCTGCAAGAGAATTGGCATGACACTATTAGCCATTAGACCTTAATAACCATCTTTGATCATTGGCAGAATTCTCATGCATTGGACTCCTGCATTATTAGGAGTGATAAGGAAGCAGCTTTGGTGGTGGCAGGATGCCAGGATGAAAACGAGCAATTCTCCTCTCTGGGAAGTGGTCTTTGCCACCCCAGTAATTCCAATTATAACGTGAGCCCACACAGCAAGTCCTCAGCACAGTGTTTGTTACCTCTATGTAGAAGCTGTGCCATGAGGGCTGGTTTGTTTTGGGCTTTGCAGATAAATTCTCAGGATGGTAAAGCAGACCTGAATGCTCATGCAGGCAAATATTTACCCTGGGTGTTTGCAGTGATTGCCCAGGCAATACAGCCCATCACAGGAGTGATTGCCACAGGGATTGCCACAACAATAGCCCTTATTTCTGGGCAGGTTTCAGATGCTTTTGGCCTCTGAGTGCCAATTCCTTGCACTGTCTACTGTAGGAATGAAGTGGTGCCTGGATTCCATCTGATAGCTGAGCGAATCCAGGCGCAGGGAGCAGCAGGGAGGGCTCTCTGCCAAGGGGCACGGGAAGCAGCAGGAGGCTGGGGATTCCCTGAACCACCCAGAGCTGACAAGAAGCTCTGCTTTTCTGCTGGAGCTGCCCAACTGCCAGCCTTGCTGTCATTAAACATGACAGCAATTAGCTTCGTTTGCACACCTGAGCCCAGAGAGCCTCAGAGGAAAATGTGTTCCTTTTCAGGCAGTGTTTAACAGAGGATATGCTTGGCCAGTGGATTACCAGTGGAAACCAGACAACTAAATATTCTGCCTGCAACTGCACAGATGGCATCCAGGTAACTTGGACAAAGCCAAAAGTGAGGGGGCTTGGGGGATAACTGGGGGCCTTGTTTGTTGGGAGTGATTTTATGGGCTGGCATGATGCTAAGGGGGACTCAGCATTCCAAGTCTTCCTGTCTCTCTTTGGCCTTCTTGAATTTGCACACTGGATAACCATTGTCTGCACCAGTTTGGGGACAGGAAAGGAAACAGCATCCTCAGAAGATTCACACCCTAACATCCCTGTGTTGCTTTCCCATGGTGGGAAAAGGTTTAATGGTGTTTTTGAGTGTTGTATGATTGTCCCTTCTGACAGAGGTGAGCATGTGTTCAAGAGGAAGATTTCATCTTATACAAGCACTGTCACTATATAAAACCACAGCTACTTTTGCTGCTTGCTCCTCAGAATTTAACTTTAGGCAAAGTCTAGATCTGCTCCTTGTTCTAAATAGTAATGATTAATAATACTAATTATTTGCATTACAGTGGTACCTACAGAGCCAGATACGGGTGCTGCTGGGATTTGCCTGCACATGGGGAAAAGGCAGATTCTGCTCCAAGGGTGTTACAGTTTTACAGTTCAGTTTGGGGTTGAGCTCTCCTCCTTCCTGTCCTCAGCTTTTTGCCATTGCAGATAAACTCATGGCACAATGTGATGCCTTTTAACATAAAGGATGTACTTAGCTGAATGTTTCTAGTCATTCTTTAAAATGCAGCTATTTTGTGCAGTTTTCTGGACATACACTTAATTTCACATCATTAAAAGTATTGGCATAATTTCTCCAGCAAGTTGGGATAATGTTCAAAGCTGATTCTCACCTCTAGCAGGCACAGGCAGGTGTTCCTCAGCATGGAGGGAGCTATTTTGTGTATTTAGATGAACAGATGCACAATGGGGGAGTCCGGGGCTTTTGTTATGGATGAGCTGAAGGAAGAAGCCAACATGCTGTCTGGGAGGACACTTCAACCTCATGAAACACTGATGTGACTTTGGCCCTCAGCATGTTAAATTATATATTCAGGACTAATTCAAGGTTTCTCTGAAGCCCAGGAAAACATTTCCAGTGACTGACAGTAAAGCAGAAATGTAGACTGTAGCTGCTGAGAAATGGAAGATGAGAGTTTGAGGCCACCACGGAGTTTTCTGCCCTGTGAGTTGTTTTGCCCTCTGCAATTGTCTGTGCAGTCACTCTGCTAAGTAGGATCAGCCTTAATTCAGCCAAACTCCTCCTACATAGCATGAAGCACATTTCAAGGTCCCACTGATGGCAGGAGAACTGAAGGGTAGATTTAAGCAGAGGTTGTTTTTAAGCACGTCCCCAGATGTGTTGGGGACAGTGTGCAGGGATGTGTGCTGTGTGTCTGTGCACCCTGGCTTGGGAAGGAGCAGCCTCTGCAGGAATGAGGCTCAGCACCAGCCTGCTGCCATGGCAAGCTCTCCATCTTGTCCTAACGTGGTGGTTTTTAGTTAAAACACAAACATTTTTTAATTAATACAACAAAATTTTTCTTTGTTTGTCTCCCCTCAGACATGTCCACAGACAAACTACACTCCCCCTCACAGAAGGACCTTCTCCACACGGACACTTTACAACGTGACAGGGCACAACGTGGAGACCTACATCCTGGCAACCACCAAGGACTTCCTGCAGAAACGGTGTGGGACAACCCCCCCCCTTCCTCTCTGCTGAATGGCACTGGGAGCAAGGCAGGACATCCCACACCTGCCACATCCCCTCTGCCTGAAGAGGTAGCAGTGCAGTAGGGGTTTAGAATCTGGTGAAAGGAGCTGAAGTGTCCTGCAATCATGGATAAAAGATAGAGGCTGGTGCAAGCGCTCTGCTTGATATAGCAGATCATAGCCTGGGGATAACGTGTCAATCACCTGGCGTGTTGGGGCTGGATCTGCAGACAAGCCTTTGTCTGACTCAAATCTTTAAAAAGAGGAAAATCTGACACAGCCTGTCACGAAGTAAACTCTGGGGAGAGATTTTCCTCCAGGTCTGGCTCTCTGAAGAGTCTCTGTGTGCGCTTCACTTGGAGGAGCGCATCCCTTCCAGTGAGAGCAGAGTCTGAGCATTTCCTTGTGCTGTGGCGTGGGTCTGGGCTCTGCCAGGGCTCACAGCTGCACAGCAGGGCTTGGGGCAGAGGTCACCTGCCACTAAGGCTGGCAGGAAATGTGTCCATCTGCCACTGATAAACTGAGCTGCTCATCTCCTGGGTCAGAAGCAGCAGGCACACAGCTCAGGAGTCCACTGGGCTCCAGGATCTTCCTCAAAGGGAGGCTTTCAGCACTTTGTGACAAGCTTGCCAAGCTTCTGGGGTTTTTGTCCCCCCAAAGAAAGGCTCCCAGGGGAGAGGTGGCTGGCCCCACACTGGGATAAGCTCTCTGAAGTCAGGCTGGAATTGCCTGGGGAGGGCAGTGGCAGGTTGGCATGGCCCATCCAAGGGAATTAGAGCTTTAGGATGAGGGCAGCAATGCATTTCCCTCTGGTTTTCACTCAGGTATGGTGGCTGGAGCTTCGGGCTGCCTTTGACAGCAGATCTGCAGTTTGACATCAGGCCAGTGCCCCCCAACAGAACACTGACTAAGGTAACCAACCTCCACCTGCTCATCCTGGCATGGGAAGAGTGGGACTTGGGAGAAACGATGTCAAGTTCATGGATATTCCAAAAAAGAAAGCAAAACCCTCTGAAATCTGCAGCTTGGCATGACAAAGATGACTTGCAGTTCATTTTCTTTTCTCTCCCCATTCTTCTGTATTGGCCTCACTTCTCTTGCTAGCAGGAGGCAATTTTTCTGCTGTCATAATTTTATTATACAGAGGTGAAAAGATCAATTAGTAGCACCTTTATCTCATGAGGGGATGTATGTACCATAACGAGGTATGGTGCATTCTGATATGTCTATTTCTCTGGTTCAGCTCAGTGAAAATGTTGTAAAGCACCAGGGCTAAAATGTGAGGTAGTTTGCACAGATGAAGCAGGACAAACCAACATGTTGTCAGTAATAACTCCCAAATTGTTTCAATTTCTCAATTGTGTGCAGGTGTGGTACAATCCTGAGGGTTATCACAGCCTCCCAGCCTACCTCAACAGCTTGAACAACTTCATTCTTCGGGCCAACTTGCCAAAAAATGAGACTTCCAGATATGGTAAGTGTCCCTTTACACGAGCAGATAACTTCTCCCCTTTGGAGGGATATCCTGATTCTGCTGAAATCAATGAGAACACTTACCTTGACTTCAGTGAGGCCTTTTCTTTATTCACTGTTCTGCAATTCCTTTCAAAACAGAATTCAAAAAGACAAATAAATCACAAAGTTCATTTGTCTTAGTCAGAGGCTCAGGGGAGATGGACAGGGAGAACCCCAGCTCCTACATAAAACACTTCATCTGAGAAATGCCAGTGTTGCTGATTGATTTATTGCCTCTCATGTGGCACTGCAAGGGCTGTCTCTTGATAGGTGCCCATTAGTTATGCAGGGAAAAGCTCCTCTAAGTCATCTCCAGGGGTGGGTTAGATTAGGAAATTTGAATATGTCCCCCTTCTGCTGAGAGCAGCCCAGGGTGTGTGGGTGTCTGTGTGTCTGGGTTTGAGTGAGAGTGGGGAGGGAGAGATTAAAGAAGAAACATAATTTTCAGCTGTGTTTTTCCTCTGACACCTGACAAGTCCAAGGAGTGCTGATGGCCCATTTGGGGTCCTCATAGCTTCTCCTGGATAACACACTGCAGCAACCCAAATTCCTCCTGGTAAACCAGGGCACCTTGTTTTTCCCTTTGCAGTTTAGCCCCTTTCAAAGTGCAGTGTGGGCACAAACCTGTCTGCAGGTGTGTCTGCCTCCAGAGAGGGCCAGGGTGCAGAGACAAGAGTGAGATTTATCTTGAGAAATCTTACACAGAGGTGTCTGGGCTCTGCTCTGCCAAGAGCAGCAGTTGTGTGCAGAAACACCCTCCTGACTGACTTTCTTGGACCAGCAGTGCCCTTCCAGCCATGCCCTGGCCAGGCCTAGCCCTGCTCACCTCAAGGGCTGCTGTCTCTGGTGACACAGGCACAGGTGGCAGTGTCTCTTGGCTCACAGGACATGTCTGAATTGAGCTGTAATGGAACCAGGCATCTGGCCTGAAGCTCTGAGTGTGACACCCTGAATCCCAGCAGCAGCAGATGCTGATCACGAGTGGCCCCAGCGTGTGCTGCTTCCCAGCTCACACCACTGCACTGAGACTCCCCTCCCAGCCAGCTCAGCTCACAGAGAGTGACACCAGAGCCTTGTCCTGGCCACCCCCTCAAACAGGGCCTGGCTGTCCCCTCTGGGGTTTGCAGTGTGCCCTCAGCTCACACACCACAGAGCTGCCCAGAGAGGAGACCCCAGCCAGGCGCTTCCAGCGGCAGGAACATCCCAGAGCAGCTGAATTATGGAGCAGTGAAGCTCCTTGCTCTGTCTCTCTATTCCCAACACATGCTGTAGCAAGAGCAAAGGCAGGAAGCTCTTGTGAACAGCCAGAAAGATTTCACAGGGAAAGTTTTATACCAGCAAAATAGCAATTTTCAGGGGGAAAGAATAGCAGCAGTTTTTGTTCCATCTGTCCCGCTGCTTACGTGATTTTGGAAAGAAATGCTTAGTAGTAAATGACCAGACAGACAATTCTCTGCTTCCCACTAATCATCCAAACCAGAGAAGGGGAGAAATAAAATGAGTGGATGAGGCTGGTTCCCCTGAGGTGGAGTAAATCCAGTCTGAAATCCAACTGAAGGCACGTTCCGTGGGGTGCACTCCTGGCAGCTCAATCGAGTTGTTGAGACAAATAAATGATGGTTTAAGAACCATTGAAATGGCCAGATAAAAGTGTGTTGTCACTTCAGCAGTCAGAAAGAGGTGCCAGTCCTGCTTTAGAGGTTTGACTTAGACTGGGTATATTTAAAAAAAAAATACATAAAAAGCTTTTTACCCTGTCACTAAGCAAGTCATAATAGCTTTTGACTTCTGTATATTGTGCTTTCTCTTCTCTCAATCCCAGCTAACAAAAAAGGAGGAAGCATTGAAATGGAAATTTTGACTTCTAGCCTAAGCTCCAGTAAAGGGAAATGGCTTTATAGTGAAGTATTAACAGATTAGACAGACAGTGTCTTTCTTTCTCTCTCCCTTTTGGAGAAGGGAAACATTTCCTGGCTGTTTGTATGGCTTTATCAGCAGTCCAAGATTTTAATCCCATTTCTCTCACTGATGACAAGACTGAGGTTTGGTTGGGTTTTTTTTTTTCCTCCAAAATTAATTTCTGATTAAATCCTCCCTTTCAAATTCATTTGCTCAGTATGGCATTTGGTCAGCTAAACCCTCAGGCTCCTCCCTTCTGGTCCCCCTGTCAGAGTGCCCATTCTTAGGGAAAATTACCCAGAATAATTCTTCATCACATCATTCCTAAGCCCTGCCATCTGGCTGTGAGGAGTTTAAATTCCACAGGTGGCATGGTGTAAAAAATCTCTGGATTTAAGAGCAGCTGGAGGTCCCCCAGCACTCCCTGAGGCATTTCCTTAGGTGTCAAAATACGAATTGAGAACCTCATTTTTAGGCACACAAACATGGGAGCCCTTTCTCAGGCTCTGCAGTCTGAGAGACTGGGCTGTCATCCTGGTGGGGCCAAGGCAGAGACCTGCACTGGAGGTTGGAACTGGCCCCCCAGAGCCCCTCTGTGTTCTGCCTTTTGCTTTTGTGGGCACAGATTGCCTCCAGGCATGGCAAAAGCACTGTGGTGAACAGTACTAGTGTCTTTTGGGCTAGGTGTTCTCCTTGGAGAAGGACTACTTAAACCTCATCTGAAGATACCTGCACATAAGCAGAGAAGTTCTCAGTTGCAGTTTGGGCCTGATACAAACCCATTTTTAATGGATGTTTTTGGAAAACATCACAGGGGACTTATCAGTGTGATAATTAGATTTTTGCACACATTGATCAGTTTGAAGGTGTCAGTGGTGAGGAACCTAAGCTGGAACACGCAGCCCCACAGGCCTGTGCCTGGTTTGAGGTGTGGGAAGGGAATGGGGCTGGCAGCCACACAGGTGCAGGAACAGGGCCTAGGGTTTGAATTGCAGATCTGCTGTGCAGCCAAGTGAAATCCTAGGAAAAAGGAGGATGCTCAGAATTCTGCCCAAGATCACACAGAGATGACAGAGTAGAAACACACTTTTGAGCTGCTTTTCTTTTCTCCCAGTTTTCTATATTGTTGTCAATATCAGGAGCTGGTGAAAGAAGCTTTAATTTGGACACATTTTCAATTTCTTTTTTTTCTTTTTTTCCCCCCATAGGTATTTTCCTATCAGCTCACCCATATCCTGGAGGACAGAGTCAAGAACAAGTAATGTAAGAAGATTCATTTGGCTGATGCCTGAATTTTTTAGCTTTAAAGGGAGCAAACCAGCTTATTGGAAACCATAAACCAGCCAAAATTACTGGATATCTTTCTCTAAGTGATGAAACTGTTCTCACTTGTGTTCATTCCCTCTATACATGAATAGTGTCCTACTTCCCACCAGAGCTGGGGATTCCTGTGGGGTTTTTTTGCAGGATCTCATGGAGATCTGGAAGTCACAGTTACAGCCTCACACATTTGTGTGCTTGGGCATAATAATAATAATAATAATAACAATAATAATAACGACATAATTTTTCTTCTGGCCCTTCCACTCCATGCTGGGGTGCAGCACTCCAGCTCAGTCCTGTGAGTCCCTTTTGCTGGAAATCATTGCCATCAGCAAAGGGAGCAAAGAAAGGAAGAAATTCCCCTTTCTTTGGGGGAGGTGAGGCCATCCCTGGAAATGTCCAAGGACAGGTTGGACAGGGCTTGGAGCAACCTGGGATAGTGGGAGGTGTCCCTGCCCATGGCAGGGAGTGGAATGGGATGGGCTTTGAGGTCCCTTCCAGCCCCAAACCATTCCAGGATTATAAAAGATGCTGTCCCAGAATCAGGACTTTATTGCTTCTGAGCTCTGACCAAGCCTCACAGTGAGGAAATCTGCCACTTTCACTCACCAAATGCATCTTTCTCCCCTTTTTTCCCAGGCTCAACAGCTTACTGGACATCATAGTGTCCATGTCTGTTTTGGTTGGCTACTCCATCACCACAGCAAGCTTTGTGCTCTACATGGTCAAGGAGCACCAAACCAAAGCCAAGCAGCTGCAGCACATTTCAGGCATTGGGATGACAACCTACTGGGTGACCAACTTGGTTTATGATCTGGTAAATAATTCACATTCCTAAATGCACCAGGGGGAGCATTACACAGCAGAGGGGGGAAAAAGTTCTTTATTTAAAGTTCTTCTTATTGCCACCAAGAGTGTTGTGTAGTAATTGTTCTCCAAGGCACTGGGGATGGTTAAATGTGAACTGCAGCACTGGATTCTGCTAAGCAAAGGCATTCCTGCTCTCTGGAGAGTGTGTAAAACACCCAGCACATTTATGCAGGAGCAGCAGGGAGCAGGCTGCAGCTTGATTTCCATCCCAGCTCCCAGCTGCTGCTCTGACAGCTTGCAGGGCTGGATCTGCTGTCCAGCCAGGCTCCACAAATCTGGGGTGAGGCTTTGGGGCTCGAGGCTACAGCACGTCTGGGATCCCTGGCTGGCACAGCAGCAGGCAGCCCACAGCTGACACAACCCTGCTGGGCAAAAACCCACCTCTGGCTTGAATGCTGTCTGTGAGAGTCTGTGTTATAAAGTTTTTAAGCCAAGGAAAGCTACAAATGCAGCCTTGCAGGACCTGAGCAGTTCCTTTTCACAGTGCTGCATTGATGTACCTTGCTGAGCTCCCAGCACTGTGCTGCATTCCCTGGCATAGGTATGCCCTTGTTCCTCCTGAAGTTAAGTTTCCTCCTGGTATTCATCCTGATTTGAGGTGTGGGAAGGGAATGGGGCTGGCAGCCAGACAGGTGTAGGAACAGGGCCTAGGGTTTGAATTGCAGATCTGCTGTGCAGCCAAGTGAAATCCCAGGAAAAAGGAGGATGCTCAAAATTCTGCCCAAGATCACACAGAGATGACAGAGTAGAAACACACTTTTGAGCTGCTTTTCTTACCTTTTCTCCCAGTTTTCAATATTGCTGTCAGTTTAGAAAGTCAGAGGGTCATGTCAGAGGGTTCATGGCACTGTTGGAAAGCATTGCTGGGCCAAGGAGAAAAATGTCTGTAGTGTCTGTAGGCTGAAGTGCTTTGTGTCTTCTGCATTCCCTGTGGTGCAGGGTGTCAGACCCTCACACAGGGAATGGGCAGTGCAGCCAAGCTCAGCTCCTGAGCCTGGGCACTGCCAGCTGGGCTGCAGTGGTGACCAGCTCTCCCTATCCCACAAAGTTCTGCTGATGCAGATCTGCAAGTGCCTAAAATCCCTGTGATTCTATCACTTCCCAAAACCAGGAAATCCTCAAGGGCATTTGGGTGACCTGGCCCTCTTTGGTGCAGGGAGGACCAGGGGCTGGAATCCCATGGGGAATGTGGGCCAGAAGTGCCTGCCTGGAGGGGCTGATGAGTGCAGGCAGCAGCGCAAGGATCCCCTGCCCTGCAGGAGGAATGGAGAGGATCCCAAGGCAGCAGCACAAGGATCCCCTGCAGGAGGGCTGCAGGGGATCCCAAGGCAGCGTGGCCCCAGCCCGGCTCGGCCGTGCACAGCAGGGAGGGTGGAGCCGGTCCGTGCCTGCCCGCCTGCTCCGGGCCCTCGCTCCAGCAGTGCATATTTGTAAATCAGCCTGTGGAAAAATCCCCGGAGCCCTTGCACAGTCGGTATTCAGCGGGCTGAAACTAATCCAGTGCTCTCGGCAACTTGATATTTCTCAGTGAATCCCTGGCAGTAAATTCTGCTAAATCCCAAAGCTGCGGAGGAGAGGGGGCTCTCCAGGCAGACGTTTGGTAGGTCTCTGGCTTGACTCAACACTATAAAAACTAGATTTACAGGGCACAATGAAGTGGTCTGACTGCAAGGCTAACAGAAAACCCAGAGGGGTATTTTTCATTCACAACCTTTTTTTAAGGTACTTTCTGCCCACACTCCTCAATGCTGAGGCTTTGCCTATTCAAAGAGGCTTTGTGGGAATTCATCTGGGGAGAATTGAGAGCCCACCTGTGTTTGGTTTCCCTAGAAAAACCATTCCCTTAGAAAAACCAAACCAAGCTGCATTTGTGGGACCAGATTCAGTCCTGGCATTGTTTCTTCTGTATGGTTGTAGGAAGGTGTTTCAGAACTGTTGTCCTAGTAACACCTTCTTAATATCATTTTGCAGGTACTTTTTATGGTCCCTATTGGACTCTCAGTAGGAGTTATTTCAGCCTTCCAGATCCCAGCTTTCTGCAACAACAGTAACTTAGTGGCAGTATTTCTTCTGCTGTTACTCTTTGGGTAAGTGTGGAGCTTAGTTATTTAAATATCACTGCACAGGGTAAGGAACTGGATCTTGCAGGCTGCTGCAGTCTGAGATCCAGGGGGGAATACATGGGCTTTTCTCTTCAACATGCACTTCACAAACAGTGACTAAGTTGCTCCTTCCAGGAGCAGGGAGGGGAAGCATTGTTATCATGCCTGCTTTATTCAAAGCAATCCCTACGTGAGGATATAGAAATATTCAAGGTCCCAGAAACAGCCCAAGCTATAAGCAAATGCTTGCTGACCTCTTGCAAAGTTCAAGAGCATTTTAATATCAGAGAGCAAAATAAACAGCAGTAGCACAATTCTGGAAAACTTAGGCAAACTCTCCCTGGCTTTGAATCCTCCAGGCCCAGTCTCTTTGTTTTCAGGTGGGGTTCCATGTTCAAAGTAGGTGTCATAAACCTTTTCTCTAAATTCTAACAGACACAAAGGCATTTTTCCTTTCTTGAAGCTCTGTAATGTGGAAACGTAGTTACATGCCAAAACAGAACTGTTGTGTTCCAACTCTGGGAGTGTTCAAAGCCAGGTTGGACAGGGCTTGGAGCAACCTGATCCAGTGGCAGGTGTCCCTGATCCAGTGGCAGGTGTCCCTGCTCATGGCAGGGGGTGGACCTGGATGGGCTTTAAGCTCTCTTCCAACTCAAACCGTCCAACGATTCTGTGTTGTTTGATGTCTTCAGTGGTTTGTTTTCAAAGCAGCCTTTGAGTTACCATGGTTTTCTCTGCACTGTTGGTATTTATAGATATGCATCATTTTCCTGGATGTACCTGCTGGCTGGGCTTTTCAAGGAAACAGGGATGGCCTTCATTGTTTATGTCTGTGTCAACCTGTTCTTCGGCATCAACACCATTATCACTCACTCTGTTGTGTTCCTGCTCTCCCAGGAAAAGGCCACGGACCAGGTAGGAGCCCCACAAGTACTGACCATGTGGTGACCCAGCAGGAGGCTTCTTGTGGGCTTGGTGGCTTTGATCAAGTCCATAGCAGCTGGACACAGTCACAGGATTTCATGGGGTTCCCTACAGACAGGACATGAGTCACATATGGATCTTGCTTGTCTGTAAATCTGCACCCCCAGCAAAGAAGGAAATGATGGTGACAGAGGGGAGAACATGAAAAGAGAGGGAGAAAACTGAAGACTCTCTTTATAACCACCCTGGTGATGGAAGATGGAGGGCAGGAGGTGGTGGAGATGCTTGATAAAAAGTTGTTGATGGACACTTCAAACCATTGCTGAGTTCTTGCAGCACGAGCTGTGGGGAGTGACAGCTGAATGTCACTGCCCTGAGTCTGACATGTGCTGCAGTTAACCCAGCACCAGCTGTCTGTCATTTCAGTCTGTAATGCAGTCATCTTCTCCCTGCAAGGATGAAAAACAACCCAGAGACAGTGATGATTCCCTAAAGTAAAGCCCTCTCTTAAACTGAGATCTCCCTGGGAATGGCTGGGATAAAATGCACACCTTTCACTTAGATTTCTTTTTTTATGGAGGGCAATTACAATAGCTGGCTTGGATTTTTCTCTCTATCTGGACTGAGTTTGTTCAGCAACCCCTTGGATTTTAGGGAAATGCAATTATGATCACCTTTCATCCCTCTGTGCCCAAGTGGCAGGGAGTCAGTTCCCTTCCATGCTAATTTAGTGCCTCTCCAGTTTGCTTTGTGCCCTAATCCTTTCTTCTGCTCAAAATGAACCAGAGTTCTTTACTGTGAGACTGCATTGGGCTGTTCTGCTGTGAATTAGCTGGAAAAGCCCTTCTATGTTAGAAAAGCCAAATCTTTTGTTTTATGGAGATGTTTGTCCAAGGAAAACAGGCAGGGCAGTGCTCCAGGGGAGCAGGCTGTGCTGGACAGATTAGGGGGGCACAGTGGCAGGACTCAGCTCTGGCTCATGGGTGGGTTCTGGGTGCTGGAGCAGCAGCAGGGACCATCCTGGGAACTGGCTGCTGTTTACTATGGGTGATCACAACCTCAGAGCTGCCTGTTGACTTTTATGACCTTGTGCCTGTGAAACGAGCTGTCTGCAGAGCTCTTTGCTCTCAATTTATCTCTGCTGAGACACAGGCAAATCCCAATGTAATTGTTACACTTCAGTCCCACAGTAAAACCTATGAATTTATTCCATGAATAAAAGCAGTGACTGACTGTGCTGCTCTTTGTTTTTTTCCAGGGCTTGCGTGATCTTGCTGAAAATTTAAGGCATGTGTTCCTTCTGTTCCCACAATTTTGCTTTGGCTACGGCTTGATTGAACTGTCTCAGGATCAGGCACTGCTGGGCTTCTTAAGAGCCTATGGAGTGGACTACCCTGACAAAACCTTTGAGCTGGACAAGACCACATCCAAGCTGCTGGCCATGTTCATCCAGGGCACTGTGTTCTTTGCCATTCGACTCACAGTTCACGACAGGATGATTCAGAGAGTGTGGAACAACGTCCTGGAGTAAGTAACATCTGGAGCTCACTGGAGACAGCCCCAGCCACAGCTCCGTGGTTTCATTCCGGGCTCCCCCACCATCACTGGCAATTATGCAGCCCAGAAATTTCCAGGACAATTTGTGAATGTGGAGTGAGTTTTCTCTGGCAGAAGTCCTGGTAATTAGAATATTAACTAACAGAGGTGTAGCTTACAGGGTCCCCTGGTAGCTGGTGCTGGCTGGCACTGCAGCCCTGGGCTCGGGGTTTGCTGGGTGGATGTTCAGCTGTTGGTGAGGGCAGTCATTCCACTGACAACCTCCTCTGTTTGGCTCTCCCCATCTCCTCTGCCCTGGGTGCACACCTAGAGGAGTGAGAACATTCCTGTCACCTGCATTAGGAGCGTGTCCACAAGGCAGGACCTGCTCCAGCCCAGAATATCTGCTGAAAAAGAGGGGAAAAAAACAGGCAGGAAGAGAACACTGGCTGGAGCAAATACCAGGAGAGAATGGAAACTGTATATCTGAGTATTGTGTGCATGCCCTGGGATCTCCCAGGGGGGCTCCCTGGGATCTATCCCAGCTGCTGGCTGGTGCTGGAGGGTAAGTCCCTCTGTGCCCTCCCCCAGGTTCCTGTTTGACAGAGTGCATGGCAAAGCCTCCCTTCTGCCCCCCGCGGCCGTAGAGGACGGGGATGTGCAGGCAGAGAGGAGCCGGGTGGAGTCTGGCAAAGCTGACTTCGACGTGGTGCAGCTCCAGAACCTCACCAAGATCTACCACCTCCCCCACAAACGCATCACAGCAGTGAAGAACATCAGCCTTGGGATCCCTGCTGGGGAGGTGAGCGAGGGGAGAAGGCTGCGGGCACCTTCCTGTGTCACTGCCATCTTCTGTAATGGTTTGTTCTGCTGTGGCCTCTTCCTTTCTTTGCCTCATTTATTGATTCTTGGGGCTACAGCAGTGATAAAAGGCTCCTGGTAGATTTGGGACATCAAGTGACAGTTTGAAGTCCCTAGGAGGGAAAGTGGATGGGAATTGGTGGAGCTCTGTATTCAGAGCAAAATGTCTGCATGCTCTGTACAGTGCAGGATTGGGGGGGATCACCAGGTGGTAAATGAAGACAGCAGAACGTGTCCAGCTGACATTATTCACCTGAACTGCATGGGAGATGGTGAGTCAGGCTTATCTGCTTGTGTTTTCCCATCAGGGGAAGACTAATCACTCCAGCTGAACACACATTTTCATGAATCAGGACCTAAAATTAACTCCAAAGAAAAAAAAACCACTTTGGTCATGTCAGTGCAGTTGCCTCCCTGAGAAGTGAAAAGACAGGAGTACACAGAGCACCTCTGAGATCCAGAGGAAACTGGAGACCAGGTTCTACCTCAAGCTGTGCACTTAACTTGTGGGGAAGCTTGGAACTAATCCTTGGCACCTGGTTTATTTTAATTGCCTGGGTCCCACTGAGATGAAAGGACAGTATCCTCACATGGACACTGTGCTAGTCTTTATGGCTGAGGATTTTTTCTAAGCCAGGACTGGCATTGAGGTCTCTGACTTCTGGCAAAATTCACCCTGATGCTGGTGGGATTCAGGGCACCATTCCCCACCTGTAAGCAGAGCTGTGGCCCTGCACTGCAGACTGTGCACAGATCCTGTTCCTGTATGCACCAAGGTGGGGAAGAGCCATGGATTGCTGTGCATCCCCAGCACAGGAGGACTTTCACATCAGCTGGTCTGTACTAATGATGGCAAAATAACAGTAATTATCAGCACAATGGAGATGGCTGATGCAACACACAGCTGCCTATATCCAACCTTAGCAATAAAATGTGGATTTTACCATGGCATGCTGGAACTACACTACAGAGAGACAGTTCATCTTACTAAGGTAGTGCTTTGGTGATACTGTGTGACAAAAACCTTGGGTTGATCAAGGTTTTAACCAGTGCCAGCCTAAACCTCACTCACCCCCTTCCCAGGAGCAGCTCTGTCCCTGTCAAGGGGAGGCTTGGCACAGATGAGCTGATGGGGATTTGGCCTGAGCTCCTGCAGAAATGCACCTCACAGTAAAAGGATTGACTCTACTGGAGACACATCCTTGATTCCTCACCATATTAAACAAATGGTGCTGATATATGCTGGAGTGTATTGCACCATAAACAACCTCCATTATAACACTGGGCTGCTCTGAGTTCCTCTGGCAATTCATCTTGCTCAAGGGGCAGGAGAAAGAAGGAGCAAGGTGCACTGAGCACCCATCTCAGAGCAATATTTCTGCATTACAAACACAGCATGTTTACATTTTGACTTTTCTTTCCCAGTGCTTTGGCTTGCTTGGTGTGAATGGAGCTGGAAAGACAACAATCTTTAAGATGCTGACAGGGGATATTGGAGCATCCAGTGGAAGGCTGCGGGTCCAGGATCATTCTGGGTATGGAGGATATGATTTCTGGGGAAGCAAATCAACCTGAGAGCAGTTTTTAAGGCTGGGTGGCAAAGGAAAAGGAATGTAAAAGTCTGAAATAAAACACTCAAACCGGAGCAAAAGTAAATAAGCCAGGGAATTAATCCTTTGAAGGTGGCATGGTTGCTTCCTAGGGGGTTGCATTTTGCTGCTCAGAGGTCTCTGTTCCACTTCAGCCCACTGCAAATGGGATCAGATCCTGAGCAGTGTGATCCCACTTCTAAGCCAGACCTGGAGCCCAGCAGGGCTCACCTCAAAGCTTTCTTTAACAGGTGTAGGCTTGGTGGCAGCTGTGCCACCTGAGGTGCTGGCAGTAACTGGAGAGCTACATACTGGACACAGAGCCTCTGCAGAACTGGGGCCCTGAAAGCTGGAGCTCTGCAGATCCCCTGCATTTTCCTTCAAGGGCTGGGGAAGGGGATAGAGAGTAGAATGGGGTTTTCTCCCTCCTGTTTGATTCCAGAGTGCACTGGCAATTCAGTGTGTTTACACTGATGTACCAACCCCCTTACACAGGTCCTTGAATGACATCAGTGAGGCCCACTGGTCACTCTTTGGCTACTGTCCTCAGGAAGATGCCTTGGATGACCTGCTGACCGTGGAAGAGCACATGTATTACTATGCTCGGCTGCACGGCATCCCGGAGCGGGACATCAAGGGAGTGAGTAACAAGGGCTTTGACTTGCAGCACTTCTGTCATTTGGAGCCTTTCAATTAGTCTTTCAGTAGATACATGTGTGGTAATCCATGGCCTGGATGTGTTGTGGAAGCAGAACTCTTGCTCCCTAGGTTGTACTCCAGCTCCTCCACCGGCTGAACCTGATGGCCTACAAGGACAGAGTCACCTCTATGTGCAGCTATGGCACCAACAGGAAGTTGTCAACTGCTCTGGCTCTCATTGGCAATCCATCCATTCTGCTGCTGGTGAGAAATGGGGTCTTGTTGAGGGAAGAGGAGCAGATCCTTGGGCTGGCAGGAGAACTTGGACAGTCTCACAAAACCTCCTGAGGCACAGCTTAAGGGATGATCCCCACATGCCCATGCTTGGCCTGACAACAGAAACCATCACAGGAGAGTTCAGGTTCCAGCAAACACTCATCTTTTCTTTGAGGGCATAAGAGAGTGGCAAGTCTTTCAGTTTCTCTGGCAGCATCTTCCAGAAGTCAAAAATAGACCATGTATTTGCCAATTAAACTCTCCTAGTTCCCAGCTCTGTCTTGTTTTTTATTTCTATCAACTTACCTGCACTGCCTTGCAAGAAAAGCAGCAGCCAAGGCTCCAAAACTGTAGGAGAGCAAAGGGGCCACTTTCCTCAGGATTAGAACGTGACTGCTTTTTTAGGTTTGGCTTCCTGTCTTGTCTTTCACTCTGAATTCCTAGTTCTTCCATGGGCTTACCAACCATTGGTAAAATGTACCTTTTTGTGCAGTTTTCCCACTTGCTGTGTACTGAATGTGTGCAGACCTCTGTGAGCAGGATTTCCAGTATTAAGTTGGATACCTTATGGACATAAATATCCCTCCCAACTTCTCTCAAGCCCAGCACTGGTGCCTTTACTTCTGACCACCTGCCAGTGTTCCTGCTGCTTTGTGAGATAAAAAAATCTCAATAAAAATAGGAGGGGGGAATTCCCTCTGTACTAATTGCTGTTTACTTTTTGAGTGCAAATTTCCATCCAGTCCTGTCTTTCCCAACAGGATGAGCCGAGCTCTGGGATGGACCCGAATGCCAAACGCCACCTTTGGAAAATCATCAGTGAGGAAGTGCAGAACAAATGCTCAGTGATACTCACGTCCCACAGGTAGGGCTGGGCTGCTCTGCTTCCCTTTTTGGGGTCAGCAGAAGTGTGGAGAGACCCATCCCTCACTGGTCCTTGCACAGTTTCAGAGCACCAAGCTGTGACAGGTTTGGGGGTTTGTTGTGGCTGAATGTGGTGTCCACAGAGACCCACAGCACTTTAGGGAAGATCAGTGGTGTTCTCCAGGTGCTTAACCATATTTTTATACCTTCTCAAGGACTTACCAGAGTTTCTTGGTTGGTTTTGCAGCATGGAGGAGTGTGAAGCCCTCTGTACCAGGCTGGCCATCATGGTGAACGGGAGTTTCCAGTGCATTGGCTCTTTGCAGCACATCAAGAGCAGGTCAGTGAAATGAACCTATTTCACTTTTACTGAACAGCCTCTGGAGTTACTGACCTACAGCTCTGAGTGCTCAGAACATGAGACCTGTGTTATCAAAACAATGACTTTTCCTGGTTCATGTCCCTTATACACACCACTGAAATTCTGTGTTAACTAATGCACTTTCTACTCCCTCACAGCCTGTCTTCCCAGAATGTGTCCCCCAAAGTAATCTGTTCACTGCTACAAATGAGAAATGTGTATTAGGGTTGAGCTTTGGTTTTATTAGTTATAACAATAGCTCAGCTTCTTACTAAGTTTCACTCCAGGTTAACAACCCTGACCCCATTCAGGCTGCACCGTGCCTGGATTAGATTTCCCCACAGAGGCTGTGCAGCACTCTCAAAGGAGTTTCTTCATCTGTTTTTCTCTTTTCTACAGTGTAATTGTGATTTTCTTTTTCCCCTAGATTTGGAAGAGGGTTTACTGTGAAGATGCACTTAAACAGCAGCACAGTTTGCACTGAGAAGCTGACAGAGTTCATGAAGTCACACTTCCCAAATACATGCCTGAAGGTAAGCAAGGCAAATGCTTTCAGGAGAGGCTTTCAAAATCCCTTCAAACTGACCAAGAAGATCCTTGCAAGGTGGACATCTTGTGACATAGTGTGCACGTGGATCTGAGCTCTCAGAGTCACACTTGTCACTGCTTTCAGCTACATTTTCCAAGGGCTGGAGCACTCCAGTTCCTGGTGGCTGAAGTAACACCAGCCAAACAGCTGCAGTGACCCTGTAAGGCAGCTGTTAGGTGACCCTCTGCCCTGGGAATGCCCTTCCCACTGAAGCCTGGAATGGATGGAAACCCCCTTTAGGTTCAGTGGGTACTGAGATGCTTCCAGTACTTCCAGTAACTGAGTAATTGTAAAACCAGAGTAACTGAGTCACAAATCCCATCCATTGTCTGTAACCCGATCTCTGCACGAATCAAAACTGCACACCTGGAGCTGGAAAATGCTATGGCCACTCTGGAGCCTCCAGCCTTGCAGTTTAGTTGTGCTCCCCCAGTCACAAACCCCACAAGAACTCCCAGTGGGGAAACACTGGTCACTACCAGACAATAACAGTCAGAAGACATCACAGCCCCTGCCCCTCCATCCTCCCATGGCCCAGCTGTTGGATCTGTTGGCTCTTGGCTTTCCCCCACCACTCCTGTCCCCACAGGATCGGCATTTCAAGATGGTGGAGTACCACGTCCCGGTCTCTGCAGGAGGGGTAGCGAATATATTTGATCTCCTGGAAGGCAGCAAAGCAGCCTTCAACATCAGGCACTTCTCTGTGAGTCAGACAACGTTGGAGGAGGTAAGGAATTAAAATGTGAGGCCATCCATTTAAAACTGCTAACAGGGGAGCAGAATGATGGTTACACATAATGGACTGCTGCACACAATAGACTACAGTTTGAAAGGGATTTCCATCTATATTCCTCCTGGGGGTACTTTATCAGCACTGCTGCCTCCAGGTACCTCTGCTGGTGCTAGGGAAACACACACAGAAAGCTGCCTGGAGCATAAAGGATCTGTTCTTCCCTCTGTCACTGCTGATTTCAGGAGCCTCGTGGGTGTGGGTGAAGGGCAGGACTATGAATCACCCCCAAGTCCAGGGCTAGGCTTTCCACCGGTACTGAAAATATGCTTAATTTCACTTTTTGTGTTGGAAGTTCACTTAGCATTACTCCAAACTCAGCTTTGGGGTTCATTCCATTTTCCCTTGGAAGGACATTCCCAATGGCAACAAAATCTCGTAGGGAGCACATCAGCTGAAGGGATTGGCACAAGGACTATCAGAAGAAATCACCCTGTTGAGCATCAGCACCTGGAATATTAGGTTTGTCCCAGACAGAGGAGCAGAGCTGCAGTCCTGTAGTGCCATGGATTGGGACACAGCAGTCTGGGAGGGGAGTTCCTCACTGCTGCTCCAGTAAGGGGCAGTGGCTGTGAGAGAAAGAGGCAGGCAAAGTGCAGGAAGCCCCAGCTCAAATTCTGTGGGAGGACAGCTTGGCTCTGTGAATATGCAAATGTGATTGCAGGGAGTGTTCTGGTAAGAGTCCTTTCTGTATTCATTAGCTGCTGTTGAAAGGAAGGCTGTTCTGTGTGATTTTATACACCTCTCTCTACGCTCTGCAGTTGTGCGTGCACAGATGTCAATTACACAGAGACAGATGGGTTTATGAAGTAATCATGGGGCTGTGTTACAGTGTGATCAAAATGAGCCACTGCATGGGCAGTGCCTCGCTGGCTCTTGGGGAGCCTGAGCTGCAGGACAATGAGGTTCTGAGCAGGGATGCCTGCCTTTGGATCCTGGGTGGTGGCTCTGCAGTATGGGAGTGCAAATCCATTTATTTACATGAGCCCATAGAAGCCCAACAATTTGCAATTCTCAAATTCAGCGTGAATCCATCCCCGAGCGAGCTCTCCAGGCTCACAGTCAGATGAACAGCCATGCCTTTTTTATATTCATTCGTGCCATAAATTATTTATGCTGTCACATACTGAATGTTTTCCTTTAAACTTCCAGGTTTTCATCAACTTTGCTAAAGACCAAGCAGATCCTGATGGCGCGGACGCAGGTCCTGACGTGACGCTGGACAGCTCTGACACAAGTAGCCAGGCTAGCACCATAAGCTCCATCTATTGAGGGGATCCACCCACACGGGATCATAGAAGCTGGGGAAAAGACCTGACAGCCCCTCCAACCCTGTTTTAAGTGATTTTAGGGTGATGGGGATAAGCAGTCCCATTTTCTTAAAGTACTTTGTTTTTTGATATGTGGTTAATTAATGTCACTAGGAGCATGGTAGATGTTTGAGACTGGCACTTGGTTACAAATCAGATTGGTCTTTCCACAGGTTCTTTCCCCCCCACCCCCAACTCTTGTTTTATGATCACTGTAATGGCTGTGAGGATTTAAACAACACCACCTGCTGCTTGTGGCTGTTTGCTTACAGCAGAGGTGGCCGTGATGGAGCAGAGGAGCTGTGGGCAGTGCAGGGTGTCTGAGCACAAAGCAGCCCCACGGCCACAGAGGAAAGCCCACGCTCCACTCCCTGCTCAGCAGCAGACTTCCTGGGTGACTGAGTGAAAGTGGCTCTGTTTTGACAGGAGGCTCTCCCTGGGGAAATGGGGCTCATGGCCTTGCCCCTCCTCACAGGCGGGTTGTGAGGATGCAGGTGTTGTGTACTGACAGTGGCAAAAGCCACTGGTGGGGGCCATCTTTGGTAATGACACAGAGCTTATCTGGTTATGTCAGCACAAATATAACTATTTTATAAGTTAGTGCTTCCAGTGGTTTTGGTTTGTTCCTGTAGCTTATTCCAGCTCTGTGTAACTCCTCGAGTGAGTCCTCCGGTCCCGGGCAGTTCCTGGCTCTTGGCACCCAGTGGAAGATGATTCCCCCACGAGCCCCTTTCTCCTTCTGGCTGGAGTTCAGGGCTGCTCTGGAACAGCTGAGGGGTGATACAGGGCAGGTCTGTTGGCTGAATGTTCTGACAGAAAGAAGCTGTTTGCTTCATAAGATTGTATTTCCCTGAGCACAGTAGAAGCAAGGAGCATCCCCCTTGCTCATAAACCCTCCATCTCCAGCAGCTTTGCCTCTCTGTGTCCTCTCCAGTGACCTTCCTCCTCAACCCCACGTGCTGGCTGCCCTGTGACTCCAGAGCTGTGTTTTCCCACATAATAAGGCATCATTAGCTCCTGCTTCAAAGACTCTGCCTGCTGGCTTTAAGGGAGTGCTCTGCCCACTTCTGAGAGCAGCCCCCAGCAGCTGAGTTCAGCACACCAACACACACATCCTGCTCTCTTCCCCCAGAATGATTAATACATAGAGTAGTTTAATATGATTCTTTATTATATGTATCAGCATAAGGCCCCAAAGACTCGGGTTTGGGTCAGGGCATTGATGTACCTTCAAGCACAAAATGAACTTAAACTCTGAGCTCAATAAACTTGCTGTTGCTGGTAAAACAGATTGCAGATAAAGCCTTACCTTGTGAGACCTGGGGTGGCCCACACAACTTACCTGGGTTCACCCACACAATTTCAGCCAGGTGGTTTCTTTTTCCTTTTTTTTTTTTCCTTCCTCCAAACTAATTTGAGTCAAAGGAACTTTTGATGAAAGCTGCAATGACACATCTTTGTTACCCTGACCATGAGTTTGACTAGTTCAGCTCCTCTGTGATGCTGTGATAATTGTGCAAGGAGTAGGTACTTTGTAAAATCCCAAACACCCTTGATATTCAGTGGGATACTGAAGTTCAAGGTTTAGCTGCTGCAAGGAGGTCATGTCCTTTCCTTGGTCTTGGTATAAACTTCTTACTGATAGCAGGAGGAGTTTTATTATGGATTGAAAGTATTATTGAGCTTTGAAATATGCCTCAACCTGCTGACTGTAATTAAAACAGGGATTCAGCTTCTTTCCAGAATGCATTTGACACCTGCAGTTTATAAGTGACTGAAAAAGCTGCCCAGACATCCATTGTAGCTTCTATTATTATGTCTCCAGCTCTGCAAAAGCTCTTTTTTCTCATTTTCATTGCACATCTTACACAGATCACAGTATAAAATTAAGCTTTTCTCTAATGGAGGGCTTGTGCTCTCTGCAAAGGACTCGGAGCATGAATGCCAATGATTTAAATGCAGCCTTGTAATACCAATCAGAGTATTATTTTATTATGTCGATGGCTTTGCAACTGCCAGTGAAAGATGGATCTTCAGACTCTGTCCAGATGTACGTTACATGTAATTGAGGGAGACTGATACAAAACTATTCTTTTGTCCCTTTAGAGCCTACTAATCAAACAGGAAAAAAAAAAAAAAAAAAAAAAAAAGGAAGGGAACAATGGGAAAAATCTAC
>VXBC01002306.1:514495-528750 GCA_013399945.1 Ploceus nigricollis
TTTTCCCTTTAAAGCCTACTAAAAAAAAAAGAAAAAAAAAAAAAAAAAAAAAAGGAAGTGATTCATTGGAATACTTCAGCAAGTTGCAATTTAATTGTGTAAAATAGAGTTTTGAGGAGAAAAAAAGCCAAAAGCATCCTTTGAATTCCCACCCAATTCTGGCATTAATAGAAACATCTGCTCCATGTGAAATGTGTCACGGCCATGATCTACGCTCCCCGTTCTCACTGGCAGGTAAAAATAAACCATCTGCTCTTGCAATCAAGTCTGTGGGTATTGGTCCAAGCAAGCCAGAGTTTATATACTGGGGGAATTTAACTGAGGCCCGTGGAGAAGCAGTTACATCCGTTTGGGGGCTGGAAGCATCTGGCAGGGAGGTTGTATATAACGTCACCAGGGGCTGAATTACCATTCGTGCCACTTTACAAACATCCCCATTCCCTGCAGAGCCTCAGATCCATCCTGTCCCTTTCAGAGGTAGGACACGCTCCAAGCTCAATTCCGAGACAAAACCCTTGGCAGCCAGCACTCTCCTGCCTCTGAACATCAGCTCCATGCCTCCCATCACCTCTTTGTCTCCCTGAGAAGGTTCCAGGGGTGGCCAGGAATGCGGAGCACTGACTGAGAAACCGTTGATGAGAATCTGAAAGGCTTTGAGCAGGGTCTGCAGGGCAGGGGAAGGATGGGTGTCATACTGGGTGCCTCCCACTGCCAGCCCTCTCTGAATCCCCTCAGAAATTTTGGCTTTACATGACTCTGCTTCCAGAATGAGCCACCAGGCTGCCTCCTTCCTCTGGCCTGAGCAGGGAGCTGAGATGGCTGCGTACCACGGCACATCACCTCTCCAGGAGCCAGAGATGAGTGCTGCAGTCCAGGGGAAACAAGCTTTTCATCTTCCTCCTTTATGCAGCGTCACCTCAGTCACCCCAGTATCCCCCGAGGAGGCGGCAGTGCCAGGGCGAGCCCTCCCAGCGCGGTCACACAGCCCCGGGGCGTTAATTGGATCCAGCCTCACCCCGGCTCATTTAAAATGCATTTGACACAAGGGAAAGGCAGTGCAGTCTCTAAGCAGGGCCAGGGCCAGGGAGTCAAGGAGGAGTTGCAGAATTGGTTCTGTGCATTGCCAGGCTGATTGAAGTCAGGTTTGTAATTTGAGTTGTGGGCTTGGAGACAATGATTCAAATCTCCATCCTGGCTCTCCTTCATTTATCACTTTGTGCTGTTGATGAGAGCACGGTGCTGCTCCAGCCTGATCCTTGCTTAGCTCCACTCTTGGTGCAAAGAGCCACTGAGGGCTGGTTTGGCAAGGTCAGAAAGGGTCTGGCAGGGGCTGGGGAAAACTGTTCAGAGGAGCCAGTGTTAAGTAAAATATTGTAAATATAAATTCAAGGTGTCTAATGGGATTTTTTGGTCCTTTCATGAGAGCTGCAGGAGTGGTTTTGTTACTGGGTCAGTTCAGAAAACATGTTTACAGCTCAGACAAACACATCCAGGTAAACAAAATCCAGTGACTACTAAAGCTTAGGGCTGGTGGTGCCCAAAGACCTGTGAGGAGTCACTCCTGGGATCCAGAATTTGAGGGATCCATCCTCATAACAGGCTCAGGATGGGGCTTAGCCTGTTGTAGGAGCTTCAGCTTCCTTCCATTGCTGCAGCTTCACTCAAGCTGCTGTGAGGCTTTTTGGCTTTTTACAAGCCACAAAAAAGATCTGTCTCTTCAGTTAATAGTGGAAGGGTTATTTTGTGAGCTGGTGGAGAAAGAAAAATGGGTTTTGGATGGCAACAGCACATAGCATGATTTTCCTTTTTTTTTTTTTTTTTGGTGGACAACAGCTGTGATCTTGCATAGCTCTAACAAAGTATCAACAGCATATTAAAAGTGAGCACAACACAGAAAAGCAGCAGTGGGGAATGACAAAAAAAGTTGAATTCACCAGAATTATTATTCCATGGCAGTATTTCAATAAAAAAAATCACTCTAATTAATTTAGTTGTTCAGGGAGAGGATGGAAAGAAGGAAGATGGCACTGAAATAATAAGAACAACATTAGTAAGGGACACAGCCAGCTCTTGCTATTGGCTCTGCTCCTCATGCTACTCACATACACAGCACTGGGAAGGAGGGAGCATGATGGGGAGCAGAATGGCAAGTGCAGCCCATTTTGGGCCAGACCTGACTCCTCAAAATATCTGTAGAATGCACAAGATCACCCCAGGGGGTATCAGAGTTTTGGGGCTGGAGGCTGCCCCTTGCCATGGTACAATCCTGCAGCACCTGGATGGTGGCACGTGCCAGAATGGAAGAGTCCCACTGGTTGAGTCTGGGATGAAGGACACAGATCCTTGTGCCTGCAACCCATGGAGCAACACTTGGAACCAGTTCCCTCTCCCAAGTGCTCATCCTGGGGAATGCAGCCCCCACTTCATTGCTCATTGGTGCTGGAAGATTCTTCTGGGAACAAGGCATCCACCAGGGAGAGCAATCCTGAGGGCCCCGTGCTGGGAGTGAGACAAGGAGATGGCAGCGCTCCCACGAGCTGTAAGGCTCAAAGCAACGACCCCACTGCTGAGAGTGCCATGGAGGCGCTTTGGTTTTCAGCAGTGAGGCTTTCACTAGACCAGCAAGTTGGGTAGAAATGAAGCATCTCTTGGAAAGAGTTCAGGTCTTCACTGACAAAGAAAAAACCAAAAAACGGCCACGACAATTTATGGTAACGCACATGAGATGAAATCCAGGTGAAGACAGGGTGATATTTGAGGCTCTTACCTCCATTAGCAGGTCAAGGTGAACTCTCAGCCCTCTACTCTCCATGTCCTGGTTGTCAGGGGAAGGGTTTTTGCCCAGCCCTCTGCTTGGGTGTGCACTGCCTCTTTCCCAGCCAGAGACAAACAAATTGAAGCACATCCAGCGTGTGACAGGGAGGAGGAAGCAGGATCATCTGCCTCTCCATAACCAGGCCCAGCTGGGTTATTCCTGCACAAGACAGCAATGAATTTAAGTTAAAATGATACCAAGCAGATTGAAATGCAATTAAAGGAGTCCCCTTAGGGTTGTGCATCCAATTAGTAGCGTACCTTTAATTACACCAGTACAGTTCCAAACAGAGACGTGCTGAGAGGCCCAGCAGCACAGAGCTGAAGCCTGCCTGGTGACCCATATCCATGAGGTCCCAGAGGAGGTACACATGGGTTTGCATCACCAACAGTGGCCTGCTCCTCCCCTGGGAAAGAGCTTCCAGGGGAGAAACACAGGAACCTTTTTCAGCTTTGTAAGAGCAATTTTCTCCAATGGACGATTGCTGGAAAACAATTAACATCCAGGTGCTTCTAAAAGGTAAGAGATTTTCCACACTTTTTTGTACATGACATTTCCCTCTTGCAGTGCCAGAATGTACCCTGCCTCCAGGAACCATGGAAGTTAAAGCAACAGAGTTGACTTTGATAAGAAAACTCATTAAAAAATTAGCAATGCAAACATTAGGAATTGCTAGAAACACCAGAGCATTTCTAGCTGTCCCTCGGCCATCTCTGTGGAGTTACACGAGGTAAAGGAACTTTAACCTTGAGCATAATGCCATCCCCAAAGCAGCCAGCTGTGAGTCTGGAGTATGGCCCTTGGTCTGGAGCCTTCGCTGAAGTCCCTGTCAAAGCCAGTAGTCAGGCTGCTCTGGACAGCAGCAGGCTGTGCAGCCACGCCTTGCTCCCCCAGATTCTTATTTAAAATCCTGTCAAAGAGAGAAAATAAAGCTGAAGGAGAAGCTGAAGGAGACTCTCCTTTGCCCACTGTACCACGAAGCCTGAGGGCTGGCATGTGTTGATAACCCAGGTACCCTGTTTTAATGCAAACTCACATCAACTTGCACCACATGGAGCCCTGGCCTCAATTCTGAGAGGTGCACGGAAGCAGGTGCTTCATCCATCTTCACGTGCCCCTCCTCAGGTGTTTCTTTAAGTACCTTCAATGTCAGTAAAATGAGCAAAAGTTGAGAGCATAGGCTTAATCAGATTAACAATTCTAATCATTCCCATCCATCACTGCAAAGCAGCTGCAGTGCTGCCGAATCCGTTCTGCTCCAGGAACCTGGGGAATCAGAGCCATACCTGATCAGCCAGGCAAGGGCAGCTCCGGGCTTGCCATAAAGAGGAAGAGAGCCATTGCTCAGCCTGAGTCCTTTATTCATTTTTTTATGAGCCTCCAGAGCATCCCCAGAGATTATTAAAGCCTCTCTGAGAAGCACAGCGCCACAAAGGGAGCGGTTCCTCCTGGGCTGGTGCTCAGGCTGCGATAACGCCCTGTGAGAACATAGCAGGGCGTGGGCAGTGAGGCCTCTCCTCCCACCTGCTTTCTGCAGTTCAGCATTTGACCATCCCCATTACAGACTCAGCAAGGGGCTTTTCCCCCCCACAATCAGCTCTTTGCCAGACATAGGTGGATAGCAGCAAAGGCAAAGCTGGGTTGTTTTTATAAACCACCCTGGCTGCCTGTTTGAGGGACCCTCCTGCTCCTCAGGGTTGGCTTATAAACTGGGATTGGTGAAATCAGGCAGGATTAGGGAATAGCATGACATTGCAGCAATGGGGACCTTCACTGGGAGGATTTGGGCTGAAGACCGGGCAGTGTACAAGGATGTGCAACCTTAAAGGTCCTACAGCTAGGGCTGGGCCCCCAGACACCTGCAGGGGATGGAGATGCTCCATGCCTGCTGCCCTGCCTTTCCTGACAGTGGAGGCAGCAGAGCAGAGGGATGCAGCTTCAGACCGAGTTCATATTTCAACCATTCCGGGAATCCCGTGTGCCAGAACCACATAACTCTGCTGCTCTACAGGAAAATGTCATTCCTGGGTGAGTGTCAGTGACCTGTGAGAGCAAGAAACCTTCACAGCTCCCTTGGAGAGTCTTGATGTTGTAAGGGGTCATTTTTCCACTGTGAATATCCTACATGGGGTGATTTCAGGGCTTGAAATCAGCTCATATATGATGCTAATATGGTGCCCCTGTCAATAATATAGCACCACTTCTCCCAGCAAGTGAAATGAAGAGGCCAGTGTCCCCCCTGGACTACTAAGTTCCTGTATTCTCTCACCAGCCTCATCCTGATAAATCAAAGCTGCTGTGTCATACTTCCCTCCCAGCCCCTCTGGCATTCTTGAGCTCTGGCTCAAGCAGGAATTACGGGGTGAGCTGGCTTGGGCTGTGTCAGGGAGCACTCCAGCCTGTGTGGTTACAAAGTCCTTGAAATCACCTTAGGATGTGGGAAGCTGTTTTCCCATCCACCCAGGCTGTGACATGCAGAGGTGCTCAGCACCCCTCTAGTGAAAACAGGAGGGTCTGTGCCAGGGCTTTCCCATCCCCACGGGCCTGCTTGCAGAGTGGGGCAGGAAAAAGGTGCCTGTCCAAAGGGTTTGGATGGCTGAGGGCTGGGGAGTCCCAGCCGCAGCATGGGGCAGTGTGGGTGCAGGGCTGGGGATGTGCCCTGGCTCTGGGAAGGCAGAGGAGCTCACAAACCATCCTGCTTCTCTCAGGTGGATCAAGAGGAGGGATTACAGCAAAACCAGAGCACAAAAACAGCGTTTGTTCTTGCAGCATGGTACATTTGAGTGACAGACCCTGATAACCCAGAGGGGAGGGTGCAATGGTGCCATCCACTGTCACAGTTTGGCTCTCTTCCCTGCAGAGGCTGGAGAAGCCAGACCTGCTCCGGAGGGTTTCCAGAGGGGAGCAGAGGTTTCCTCTGTTTTCCAGAGGGAAACAGCCCCCATGGCTTACAGGTCAGACCACTGTTTCTTCTGGAAGTTTATGACAATCCTATTTGTGGATTAAAATGCAGCTGCCGAGGCTGTTGGCACAGGATTTACAACGTGGCCTCAAAATATGGGAGAGAAGGAAAGCTGAACTTTCCTTTGATGTTTGCAAGTGTAAACTGCAGACCTGGGCTGAACACACTGTAAATAAGGATCATTAATCATCAGCTAAGTGCTGTGCCGTTGCTGTTATTTACTATAACAACATAAATCATCAGGAGCTGCTATCATGTTAATTTGGATTTAGTATGGATTAGTATGGAAAAAATAATATCCTCACCTATTTACAGAATACATAACTTTACTTGTAAACACATACAGATGTGCTGTGGCTTTTGTTCCTTAGTTTCCTCCAGCCAGGATCCAAGTCAGGAAAACGCTCTGGGAGCTCTCCACGTGAGGGATTGCCAACAGTTCAGGCCAAGCTGCAGCCCAACAAAACCTGTCTTGTGCTGACACAGTAAATCAGCACCGAGGGGGAAAGCAAGACCAGGAGGTCTGGACCTGTTTTGCCACCCCCAGCCCTCCCTCCAGCCCCAGAGCAGGGCACAGTGCTGGCACTTCCCAGCTACTGCATTGCATCCATGGATCTCTGCAGTAACTCCACGGGTTTCCTTGTTTTTTTATCTGCAGCTCAACTCTGGCTTTCACATTTAAAAAACACCAGGCATGGGTTTTGTGGGATGCTGGAGCCTGCTGCTCCTCCCTTTGGAAGGAAGGCTTAGCAGGGAAGGAGCATTTCATTTTAAATTAAGGGAGCATTACCCACATATTTCGTAGTCTCCAGCAATGCCAGCTGTATTCCTCATTGGTGTATTATTTTTCCCCCTGATTTGACTTCATTCAAGCTAAAAGTGGGGCTGAGACACTCTTGCACCAGAGCAAGGTTGGCAGGGCACCAATGTGACCGTACTTGGTGTTTTGGGTGTGGAGCTCATGCCAGATTGGCTCCATGCCTCTCCACAGATCATTTCTAAATTTGGTGGTGACACAGCTTCACTGCCAGGGATCCTCAGTCTGGGTGCTTGGGCACAGCATCTGTCTCTGCCCTCAAGCACTCAGGCAAAGTGGGGGTGTCTTCTCTATCCCCCAAAATAACTGCAATTTTTTAGAGTGAGGCAGGTTTGTTGTTAAGAAATCACAGCACATTTCTTCCCAAAGTCAGTCCAGCACTCACAGTCCTGGTTATCTGCTTTATCCTGGTGGAACTGGAGGTGCTGAGCCCTGACTAAAGGTGTGGAGATCCCTGACTGACCTCATGGAGGTCGCCAGTGCTGCTTTAGCTGGAGGTTCGTCCTGATTAAGAATTAGGCCTTGATATCTGGGAAACAATTATGGTTTGCATTTTAAAAATGTAACTGGAAGGGTAATAAAAAGAATTTGATTTTTTGAGGTGTCCCAAAGATTTCCCTTAGGCTTGAAGCTGCAATGATACATTTAAAAACAGTCACAGGTAAAAAGAACAAAAGTGATGTTGCACCTGCACTTTGACTCCACCGGGTCTAAAAATGCAAGTAATTGCCTTTAATGGTCTCTGTCATTTTTAACCTGTGTTTTGTGTGTGCCAGATGAACAGACATCAAACCAGGGTGAATCTCTCCAAGCGCTGAGCCAGAGCTGAGGTTTGCATAAATTAAAACTGGGTTAATTATAATAATTCTACTGCAATAGGGATAGTATAATAAGATTAATTCGAGGGGGGCTAATAAGAGGGTTCAAGCCACAGCAGTAAAAACCTGCACCCAGGTTCTTCAGTGGTTTTCTTGGACTTGCTTCCCACTCAGCTCAAGGGCAATCCAACATCTAAAAGCTGCTGCAGAGCCTTGACTGTGTTTTCCTGAGCATCCAGGCTCGCCTCGCACCGACCATATGTCTGTCTCTGTCTGCTAGCAGATTGCACCAAATATTTTCCTTTTTCATGGTGGCTGAGCAAACAAACACCATCTGTGGGGCTCGCCGAGGGAAATGCTGGCCCCTCAGCGCCGACAGGAAGGCAGCCACACGTGTCCATGGGGCTGACATTTCTGACATCCACAGCCCCAGACAAGAACTTCCCTCTGCTCCTCATCCCTGCCCATCCGCCCACTTGAGTCAGGACCTGGCATTTCACAGATTTAAATTCAGATTTTATTGAAGAAAGGCTGGGTCCCATCAAAGCAGACTGCCTAAGCTGACCCAGGTTAGTGGGACTGCCTTGGGGTGGTGGTAGGTGGAAGAGGGCAAGAAGGCTGTTTTTCAGGTGGCTCTGTCCTGGAAGTATCCACCCTGCTGGGGGCTTTGGGCATTTTCCAGCCATGCTGAAATCCCTCAAATCCCAGGACTGATGGGGATTTTTGGTCTTGCTTGACCTGCTTAGAGCCAGAAGTCTTGGAGGGCAGCTGACAAGGGATGCAAATTATTCCCTGTTCAAACCTTTTTTCCTTTGGAAGTTAAAACTCTGGGGGACATCACCTGGTAGGGAGGGTCTGTGCCATCTATCCATGCACCCCAGCACTGGAGCAGGGGAGCATCGGCAGTTACTGCAGCAAAGGTGTGAACATGGTCCCTGGCTGGGCACAGGGTTTTCTCATGCTTTGCTGTTCTCTGTTACGTGCCTTTCTGCAGGAAGTCCCTCTTCTGGTCAAATCAGAAGGGCAGTTTAAATTTTGTAAAATCCCACACAGTTTTGACCCATGTGGGCATTGACAGAGATCTCCTGCCAGGCGATGGGCAGGTGGAAATTACCTGTCACCTCTGTTGCTTTTCCACTTGTGCTGCTGCAGTGCTGGGCCCAGAGCTTGTGCTCTGACCAAATCTTTTGTACAAGTGCCCTTTGGATTTAGCAATTCGCACGGTGAAAGCAGAACCAATGAACCACAGGCTTCTCTGCTGCTGCCTTTAATTAAAAATGCCATGTCTAACACCAGCAGATGTGCCTGCTATCGAGACTCAAGGAATAATTTAATGCCGTGTAACGCAATGCTGACTGTGCTGCTTAGTCTGAAAGTGTAATAGACTTTTTTATTGTTATTATTATTATTTCCTTTCGGGGATCAAATCCCTCAATACTTATATCTTAAAACTTTGTAGTCTAACAGCCCTAATCAATTCCTGCACTGAACGATCTCAGCAGCCCCATGTCTGTCAAAAGAGCACTGCAGCCCATGATGCCTCTGCGACCACGGTGAGCTCACAGGGCTTTGGGTGTGCAGCAAAATTGGCCCCAGAGGGGTGGCCTGAGGAGCAAACTAAGCCTGTTAAAGCCTGTGATTCAGACGTTTGGGAAGAGAGGGAATTCAAAGATGAGGCTGCGCCTCCTCCAGTTTTTTCTGCAGTCTTCTGATGAAGAGGATCTGTCCTGTTGCTCGCTGTGGGTGGCCAGCACATTGAGCTGAGCACCCTTTCCTGGCAGGGTGCTGAGGTTCCAGGATGTGCTCTGTATTCAGGTGGATGAGAGCAGAAGGATCCCCTCTTCAGGGAGCTTTGGCTCTTTTAACCCCTAGGAAAACAACAGATTTACAAAGCTCAATGGAACTGCTTCCCTCTGCACGCTCCTTCCCGTTACACAATGAATCACATAATAATTGTGTATTTGTTGAGAAACAGCTGGGGAACTTCACTAAATGAATAAAATATCAGGTAGTGGTGTATTTCCATAAAAAGATCTTTACCAGATGGGCAATGCTTTGAAATGAAGCACGAGGTAGGCGAGGATTTTTTCCCTTCCTCATCAGCCAGGGAGCCAAGCCATCCTTCAGCACGGGTTTGGCTCCGGAGCCCAGCATTGTTTGGAAATCCCATTTCCAGCCCAGCACGGTGAGGATGAGCGCTGCCTCAGCGGGGTACGGAGCTGCTGATTCATGCACGCACCAAACGCTGCTGCCTCACTATATCACACCACTGCTGAAACCCTTTCACTGGCTTTCTGTCATGCAACAAATTTATTGTAAAGTGTGTGGGCCTTATACTGCCTGGAATGGCTTGACTTGTACTTTAAATACTGCATAAACCAAATTTAGAGACATATTTCTTGCTTCCCTCTGTTCCCCCCCCATCATTTTTTTTTTGCTTCTGACTGTCCAATTGGTTGCAGTAATTCACTGCTGAAGAAGACATTTCTTAGATTTCCAAGAGTGCCAGCTCCTTAACCTTTATAAAATTAAGGAGAATGAATCATTCGTGACTTTTACATCTTTCTTGAACGCAAGTATTTGTTAGATGCAGGCTGCCCAGGGCAGTGCTTTGCCTCAGTTTAACTTAGTTGTAAATGTTTGTAAATTCCCACATAACGTCTCAGCACAATGGAAACGATTGCATCTGTGGATTTATTGAGAGAGACACGAAACATATTTCAGCTGGAGGAAAGGAAGAGGAGGCCCTTATCTGCTTTACTGTGCTATACAGTATATATCGGCATCTCATATTTTGTGAACATAAATGCCAGGTTGACTCAAGAGATCTGTGGATCAAGTGTTGTTTGTAATCTGCCCCGAATACTTCAAATTGTGTTAAAGTTTAATCTCAGCAGTGAGGCCTTTTGCCATCTTTCAGGATCCCTGGTGCACTGGGAGCTGCTGGGAGTTGGCTTTTTGGAGCATAGGATGAGTCAAGTAACAGGGTGTTAAGGTTGCACCTGGCAACTCTGCATTCTTAAGGGAAAAATGACAGGCTTAGCTTATTTTGTGAGTTTATCCTGTTTTCGGCGATGTGAGGGAGCAGATCCCTGTCCCAGCTCCACCCCCTGCAGCCCAAGGAAAGGAGTGAGTGTGCCGATGTGTCCCTTGCTGTCATCCCGCTCCTGCATCCACCACGGACGTGCCAGTCCCCTGGCTTGCAGGACTTGGGGACAAGCTCCTCTTTGAGCAGCACACCCAGGGCACCTCTGCCTGCCCCTTTCCTTCCCCTAAGACCGGAAAGGAGGATGCTGTGCCCCGAAGCAGCTCATTGCACCCAGATCCTGTCAGACACACATCCCAGCCCGCCTGCTGCCCGCGAGCATCCGACAGCCACACGCGTCCCTCCCAAGGTGCGCTTGGTAACACAAAGTGGTTTTCTTGCACTCCCACGCTCGCCTCCGTGGCTGCTGCTCTTCCCCCAGCGCCGCTTCCCTGGCGGGTCCGCGCCGCCGGAGGTGCCGGGCTGTCGGCAGAGGGGACACAGCGCCGTGTTATTAACGCAGCGGGGCTTCCCTGAGCGCCAGGAAACAACAGCCCATTACAGAGGCACAGCCGCGCTTCTCGCAGCTGGATCCGAGCGCGCCGATGCGGCTCCCGCGCTGCCCATGGCAGCGAGCGGCCCCGCTCCCCGCGCCGGGGAAACGAGGCGAGTGCGGATCGGCGTGTGGCATCCATCCCGCCCTGCCGCTGGCTCTGTGAGGGCACTGTCACCTGCAAAGGCTGCCGTGGGACCTTTCAGCCCCTCCATGGATTCCTCTCTCACGGGTAGGGATTGGGAGATACCACGAGTGCAGAGAGCGTGATGCTGCTTCGCCCTGTGATGTGTCAGCTTTGCCCCAGATGACAGCAGCAAACGTTCTCAGATCCAAAGTGCTGAGAGATTTCACAATTCCACATCCTGCGTGGAGCTCACTTCTCTGCACCTCTGGCTCATATTAGTAAAAAAGATAAATATTTAGCCTTCCCTAAATAAAGAAAAAAATTAGAAAATTCACAATTTAGACCATCCCCGGTGTTCAGGAGCCACAGAGGGAACAAGCTACAAAAGCAGAGGAGTGTGACCCTTGAAAACTGGAGAACCTCCCTCTTGGAAGACATTAATAACGTATTAAGAAATACTTTCAGCCCTGATTTAACACCCATTTAAATAGAACTCCTTCTGTCTAGATAGGGTAAGGCTGGGACACCCCTCTGATGGCTGTTTTCTACGACTGTCACAAACCAAATTTTGCAGCTCCACGCCGCCATGTCCTTTTATGATGAAGTTCCCTCAAAGAATAACTCGCTCACTTTAATCACGTTTTCTCTGAGATTTATGGCTTGATGCTTATTCACTGGCGGAGCTTCTCCACGTGAAATGTCAGTAAGCCTGTTATAAATTGCTCCTGGCATTCCTGCTCTATCTTTTACTTGGCCAGGAGTATTTCTACTTGAAAGTGATAAATTCCTGCTATAACTACTTTATGTGCTCCAGTAATTACGCTGTAGGGGGATGGCGGGGGTTGCATCTCTGTGCAGGTACCACCTAAAATACATCAACCTGCAAAAGTGGGAGATTGGGCTGTGGCTGGGGTGCTGCAGGACACACAGGCCGAGAGAAAAACTACCCTGGAAACCCAAAATAACTGTGACTGGTGAGGTATCTCTGACAGATATTTATATTTATGCTGTGTTAGACATGTTTATCATAGATACACAGACACTGGGAAGACGTACATAGGAGCATCGGGTTTGGGTACGAGATCGATTTGGATGCTGTTGTGGTATCTAGACGGGCTGAGACCAACAGCATGAAGTTCAAGAAGGCCAAGTGGGTCCTGCACTTCGGCCATGATAACCCCCTGCAACTCCAGGCTGGGGCAGAGGGGCTGGAAAGCTGGGAAAGGTGCCAGAGGCAGCGGCTGAACATGAGCCCAGGTAGGCAAGAAGGCCAATGGCACCTGGCCTGTATCAGAAATAGTGTGGCCACAGGAGCAGGGAATTGATTTTTCCCCAGTGCTGGGCACTGGCGAGGCCACACCTCAAGTGTTGTGTCCAGCTCTGGGCACTTCAGGACACGATGGATGTTGAGGGGCTGGAGCAGGTCAGAAGAAGGGCAGCGGAGCTGGGGAAGGGGCTGGAGCACCGGGAGCGGCTGAGGGAGCTGGAAAGGGGCTCAGCCTGGAGAAAAGGAGGCTCAGGGGGCCTTTCTGGCTCTGCACAGCTCCTGACAGGAGGGGACAGCCGAGGGTGTCGGGCTCTGCTCCAGGGAACAGGGATGGGACATGAGGAAATGGCTTCGAGCTGCTTGAACATGTATCGTCATTTGCCCCTAAAGTTCGGAAGTTCAGACACTCTGGGTTCTGCAATAGACTTAGAGACTTGTGCGGACCCATTTCTCCTATTACCCTAAAGTTCAGAAGTTTAAACTGTCTGGGTCCTNTCGGGCAACCAGCCGGCCCCAGGCAGCCCCCTCCACCCCGCCGCCCCCTCCATGGCGCCGCACGGGCACCCCTGGTCCCACACCCGCGCCGCGCTGGGGCGGCTGGAGAGGGCACTGAGCTGCTCCCGCTGGTAATGGATGTCTTCCTTCCCCCTTCCCACCTCACCCCGTTTTCCCCCACGGCTCCTGCCGTGTGTGTTAAAAGTGCCGCGTTTCTCCTTGCTCTGCCCACAGCGCCGGTGTCCTGCGGGAGCCCGTGTCCCTGGGGCAGTGCGACCACGTCTTCTGCCTGTAAGTACCGGGGCCCGCCGCTGTGCTGTGGAGAAAGGACAGGGAGGTGGGCACCGCTGGGGCCTTCTGGTCCTGAGGGGGAGAGAAAAGAGGGAGCTGCTGTTCCCCTGTGGGTCCCATGCAAGAGTGCTGGTTTAGGCTTCAGGATGCTGGCCAGGTGTGAAGGGAACTTTCAGTGTGGTGGACGGAATTGTCCGCTTGTAGTGGGGTAGAATTCCAAAACAACCTGCAGTTCGCATCCTCAACTCCTTTCTCTTTCCCCTCACATAAAGAAAAAAGAGCAGCTTGGGAAGGTGTTTCCTGTTTCCAAGGGGGTTTTCCTCTGCCACCAGAGGGTTGGGCGGTGCTTGTTCTTGGTTTGGCTTTCTACCAAGACTCTGCTCCTTCAGTTCTGCCTCTGTGCCTGTTGCTGTTTTCACACACATCCAAACACAGGCTTACCTCGGCTTAGAGTTGGTCAAATAATCTGAGTGCTTCAAAAAAACTGACTTAAATTAGAAACATTCTGCCAACAAGGCGCTTCTGAGGTGGTGGTGGTCTCTTCACGGCATGCACATGCAAACACGGGGAGTTAAAAGGTCTGCTGTGTATCTTAAAGAGTTTCTCTGCACAGCACAGGTGTTAGCAAGTCTGATAAAATCCTGCCTTTGTTAGGGTGAAGAAGAAATATACTGTCTAACCTCTACTTGTAAACCAGCATAAATATTCAGCTTTGTGTCCTGTTAATCTATAGTCAGTATGTCAGTAAAAGCTGAAAAAACCCTTCTTCCCTTATGGATGTGTATCCACTCCCTGTCTTCAGCTGCACTTTTCTAATAGGAGTTTACAGTGTTGAAGGCCTGAAAGGTAAAATATGAGTATTTACTGGCTTTTTAAGGAGTAACTGGTTATGAGATGCTCTCAGCATCTCTTCCCCCAGTCTGCAGGTACTAAAAGGTGCACAGGTGATTAATTTCTCTCCAGACAACGTGTTCCTTCCCAGCTGTGGCCATTAATTGCTGTAGAAGATTCTTGAAGAGGAACCTTTTACAAGAGCACATAGGGACAGGACTAGGGGGAATGGCTTCACGCTGAAAGAGAGCAGG
>VXBC01002306.1:530231-634657 GCA_013399945.1 Ploceus nigricollis
GCTTAGAGTTGGTCAAATAATCTGAGTGCTTCAAAAAAACTGACTTAAATTAGAAACATTCTGCCAACAAGGCGCTTCTGAGGTGGTGGTGGTCTCTTCACGGCATGCACATGCAAACACGGGGAGTTAAAAGGTCTGCTGTGTATCTTAAAGAGTTTCTCTGCACAGCACAGGTGTTAGCAAGTCTGATAAAATCCTGCCTTTGTTAGGGTGAAGAAGAAATATACTGTCTAACCTCTACTTGTAAACCAGCATAAATATTCAGCTTTGTGTCCTGTTAATCTATAGTCAGTATGTCAGTAAAAGCTGAAGAAACCCTTCCTCCCTTATGGATGTGTATCCACTCCCTGTCTTCAGCTGCACTTTTCTAATAGGAGTTTACAGTGTTGAAGGCCTGAAAGGTAAAATATGAGTATTTACTGGCTTTTTAAGGAGTAACTGGTTATGAGATGCTCTCAGCATCTCTTCCCCCAGTCTGCAGGTACTAAAAGGTGCACAGGTGATTAATTTCTCTCCAGACAACGTGTTCCTTCCCAGCTGTGGCCATTAATTGCTGTAGAAGATTCTTGAAGAGGAACCTTTTACAAGAGCACATAGGGACAGGACTAGGGGGAATGGCTTCACGCTGAAAGAGAGCAGGGTTTCCATTGGATATTGGGAAGAAATTCTTCTCTCTTAGGGTGGTGGTGCCCTGGCACAGGGTGCCCAGCGAAGCTGTGGCTGCCCCATCCCTGGAAGTGTCCGAGGCCCGGTTGGACAGGGCTTGGAGCAACCTGGGATAGTGGAAGGTGTCCCTGCCGATGGCAGGGGGTGGAATGAGATGGGCTTTAGGGTCCCTCCCAACCGGAATCATTCTGTGATTATGCTGTTTGAAGGAATTCTTTAAATTATTTATTTCATTTATACAACCTGTCTACAGATTATTTTATAAAATAACCCGCAGAAACTTGTAAAAATTTTTTATAAACATGAACGTGTGGTTTAATAAATGTAATTGTTCAGCTGTTGGGCACCTAAGGCCTTGTGGTTTTATTTTGGATAACGCCTGTGTATTCTAGGTGACAGATTTAAGTCACCCACTGTTAGTTAAAGTTTTGTGGGGTTTTTAAAGAATTTTCCAAACATCAAGAGGACAATGCAGTTTGTATTGATGAGACTGGAAAGAACAGCTAACAGGAGTCTTAAGCACTCATTAGCAGCTGTTTCTTGCTCCAGAAAAAGGAGTTTATTTGCTATTATCAATGAGTTATTGTTGTGCCTGATCTTTTCTCTCTTGTATGCCTGACCTTTTAGCAGCAATTTCATCTGTCCTTTGAGGACTGAGTCTTGGGCAGTGGCTATTTTTTAAAATAAACCTAAAGAAATTCAGATTAATTTCTTTAGAAGCAAATTAGGTATTTTCAATAATATTTGCAGCTACTATGAACTATTCTCAAAACTAAGTTACATAAAACCACAACATATTTGCCAGATCTCTATAATCTCTCCAGTAAGTCCAGGTTGCTGCTGTTTCAGTTAGGACTCAGTTGTTTGCCTGCATATTGTCCATTGATGCTTAACTGTTGAAAGACAAATTTCCAGTACATTTTTTGTAACGCTGGAGTCAAAATGAGTTAAATTCTGTTCTACCTGGAACTTTTAAAGAAGCACTCTCAACTCTGACTTTAGTTTTGTTACATTTATGTGATGTTAGGTTTATGTTCTGTTAAGTTGAAGTTCTGTTACATTTAAGTTCTGCCAGGTTTAGGTTCTGTTTAGGTTGATTTCTGTCAAGTTTGAGTGTTGAGAACTGATTCTGGTCCACTGCTGAGGAGAGACATTTATTAACACACCTGGGGAGGACTGGGGTGAGTGGTTGGAGCTGGCTCCTGAAATATGGGGTAGCTGTGCTAGGTTACCTGCAGTCATTACCAGTTGACTAGAAACCCCAACAGCTGCAAGTAATTAAGAGATGTTGTGGTGTGAAGGTCGTTCTGCATTTCCTTTGCAGTGCCATTTACAGGGGTGGGAAGCCTGAGGCCAGCTTCCCTAGAGAAGGAGACCTGGTTGGCCCTTCCCTTTGCTCCAAGGGATTTGTCTAATGTCATCTAGGATATGTTGGAGACAAGAGCTGCGCTTCAATCTGCCAAAAACCGCAGTGCCTGAGCCACAAGAACCTCTGCCTATTTAAAGCACAAAACATATCTAGCAGCAATTTTTCCATGAGTAGTGGTCAGGTAACTGAGACTGTTCAAGTTGATTCAGTTTTGGCTGTGTGGAACTGTAACCTCTATTTAATAGGGTAGATGGGAGATGAGACGTAAGTGGCCCTTGTATATTGCAGTTCAGATGACAAATCATAAGGTCTTCTCACTGGCCTGATCAAAAGAAAAAAAGATTTTAGGCTGATTTGGGGAGAGTGTATTACTGAGTAAATCTGTTTCCCCACCATGATCATCTGACATAAGTGCTGTGAAAGAGAGCAGTGATAAAATACTCTGAGCACCTGGAGATCCTCATGGGACTTAATACAGAGAAATGTTCACACAGGTGAAACTTTCTCACAGCATCAAGCAAATTTTAACTAGGAAAAGGTGGAAATAGTAGTTTAATCAGGGTTGGCTTTCTGGCACTTTTTTAAAAATGGAAGGCTGCAGAATAGCAGATGTAAAAGAATGTGTAGGTTTAACAGTGAAGCCTAATTGTTAGCTGGAGTCAAACAGCAGTGGAGCTTTTGAAAATTTGGGTCAGCTTGTGAGGCACTGCGTTTTTCATGACTGTCCTGACAAGGCTTTGGAAGTGGGTTGCTTAATTTTATGTTCAGCTTGTCACTTGCCATGATAAATGTGTCCTGTCCTGCATTTGTGACTAACTTGTGTGGGCTTTCCCATGGCGGTTTGTCAGTGCTAAAGTAAGAGATTCTTGCTGGGCTGGGAAATGGTTGATGGTGCGTGCAGTAGGTAACTTCCACTGGATAATGGGCTTTCCCTTTGCCTTTCAGGTCCTGCGTGGGTGACTGTGTTGGCACTGAGTGCCCCGTGTGCCACATGCCAGCCTGGGTGCAGGACGCACAGATCAACCGGCAGCTGGATAACATGATCCAGCTCTGCAGCAAGCTGCGGCAGCTCCTGGGCGCCGACGCCTCAGGTGAGACTCACCCGGCTCCCTGGGGGCTGCAGAGTCCAGGCCACCCTGTTTCATTTTACTGGGAATGAGCAGTGCGGCCCTGCTTTAAATTCCAAGAGGCTGTTCCAAATCATGTTTGGAAAATTTGATTTGAAGAGAGCTGTCTGTATGGATTGCTCGTTCTTTGAATCTGTTTTACTAAAAAATCCGCGTGAGCGGGTTAGTCCATAATTCATTAGAATCTGTTTTCCAAAATTAGATGAAAGTGGGAGAGATTGCTGAGTCATGTGGCACAAAGCAGGGGCACAGGTTGTCATATCTTATGGGAGCCCCAGTGTGTAAAGTTCTGCATTGTATTAGGGGGGCCCTATTAAAGAATTAATGCATGTCTTCTCCTGCCTCTGGGTTTCTGTGCACTGAGTCGTGCCTGCTGTCCCAGTAATTTTCAGTTCAGGGTTTTTGCACATGGGAAAAATGATCTATGTTCTTTGCCTAAAAAGGGGAAAGAAGCAAGTCTTAACTAATTTATTTTCTGATCCTTAACAATCAGCTAATCTGCTGCAGTGAAGTTTTGTCATTGCTGACTGTGCTAGGAGATTGCAGAGAACGTACTCTGGGAATTAATCTCTATCAAATTTTAGGTTGTTTGTCAAAGTAGGAAAAACTGTAGTGAAATAAACATAGGTGATTGTGTGTTTCTTCTGCAAGCTCAGAGAGGAGCATTTATGTAATACCAAGTTTTAGAAAACATTAATTAAGTTGTCAGATACAGAATAGGTAATTCTTCCTTCATTGTTGTTTCCTAATATGTTTGTCTAAGTTAAAGATTCCTTTTCTATGTCTAATCCCATCAGCACCTTCATTCATTTATGGAATAGTTCTTTATTGACACCAAAATGGATTTTAAGTGACGAGGCTTGAAGCCTGTGTCCAAGTGTAAAGGAATACATTTTATATAGGTATAAAATCCTATGGTGATTAAATCTTCTGGAGCATAGAAAACAGATGATGGCTTAAATAGGATTTCAGGGAAGCATTTTAAGTGATGAAGGCTTTTAAAAGCACACTCGGAAGAGAATCATTCTGAGAGGAACTATTTGTAATGCTATAAATAAAGCATTTAAAATACAACATGGTGGCATTATTGATACTGTTTAGATGTTTTGGAGAACTCTTAAGAGATGGATTAACTCTTAAGAATTGGTCTGATGTTTAACTGTACTAAAAATTGAATAGTACATTTAATCCTATAGTTCTTCTAGAATGAAGTCTGTGTGGTGTGGCTATGCCACAGAACTAAATGAGGTTCTTTTTATTATCCCTTTTTCTGACTTAAATGGAGACACAAAATAGAAGTTTACAAGAATGTCTTATATGAGATGATTTGGGAGATGCCTTTCTGTCACTTGTAATCTTTGCAGCGTGCTAAGGATTAGCACAGTGACCTTTTGGATGTGTGATACTGAGGTTAGGAGAAAATCCTCCTGAGCTGGTAATAGTTCACTGTCAGGAATGACTTGAATTCATAAGTAAATGAGCACACCTCTAAGACCGACCAATTATATGTTGGGGAAAAAAAAAATGGTTGAAAATCACAGGATATTGTAGCTTTAGAGATTTTGAGAGCAAATTCTTTAGGATGTTTTGTCCCTCATCTCTAGCAAATCCCTCACCTCCCATTGATGTCTGGATAGATTAAGTTCTGCCTTGAACTTAATGTATCCAAAGAGGAATATGTTTGAGTTTGGAGAATCGTGGGTTTTCTTCTCTTGTTAAGGACTTGCTTTCATGTTCTTACAGCACTGTACTTCTGTCAACAATATTTTCTTCTCTTTTGTGTTAGAAGGTCAGGAATTGTACTTTATGTTCCAGTGAAGGAAATAGACCAAAAAATCCATCTTTGGGCGCAGGAAAGGAAGAGAAGCAGTTGAAAAAAGGAATATTGCCATATATTTGTTTTATGTCCCTTTTGTATATTTGCTGTGTAAGTCTTGTTTTGAGGCAGTTGTGGCTTCTCTTAAATCTTGTTGGAGATCCTTGTTGACACTGAAATTTTTAAGTGCATCCTACGAGTAATTTTTTTGGTCTCTGACAGAGCTAGTGCAAGCAGTAAGTTGTGTTTCTTTTAAAAAACCCCATGGAACTGCTGTGACTGAAAAGGATAGGGTTGAGCTCACACTGGATATTTCAAATACAAAAATCCCTGTACCCTGAGGTTTGCAGTAGACATGAGATGGATCTCACTTTGTATTCCATTGGGATAAAAATAGCTTCTGCCAAACAGCGTGTGCATTGTAAGAAGCAGCAGCAGCAAATAATTCAGGAAAGGCTGCACAAAACAGCTAATACTTCCCTTTTAAATGAGAGGGAAATACAGCAAATGACACTCCTGGGGTGACTGAAGATGAATTGACAAACAAACCTGAAACTGGCTGGAAAATGCAAATTATAGGTGGAAAATTCAAGCTATAGGTAGGAAATGCTGAGCCTCCAAATTAATTCACTTATTAGAGGTTTTCTTTATTTATTCCATAGCAAGATGAGGAGAGGTGCCTGATTTTTTGGCTGCCCAGGGAAAAGGGAAGCTGGCTGGCAGGCACCACAGATAGGATGTCTGCATTCAGACTCTTTAGCTCTAATGCTGCAGTGTTGAAGACATCTAGGGAACTGACATTGGTTGGATGATGGGGCCGGTAATTCCTGAGGACTTGTGGAATCATGGGCATAGTGTACATAAAACACTAGATTTGCTGATTTAGAGCTTTCTATGTAATGTTCTTTAAAAATAAGAGATTGCTGCAAGTTTTCAGAACCATTACCAACCATTTATAGTTGACTTTACCTTATTCCTTGTAGCAATCTGCTTCACTCTTATAAATCAAACAGAAAGCCTTCCCCCCTCTTCTCATGCAGAGCTACACCTTGCAGGAGTTGCTGAAAGCTTCCCAAGCTGGTGCTGATGCTGGTGGAGAGTCAATGAGCTCAATCAGCCTTTATAGTATCATGACTCTGTTTCACATTAACTGGAACTCCTGTTGTAACAGATTACATTGCATTTCATGGATGCTGTGACATTCTTCATAACATCTAAAGATTAAGTTTTGAATAGCTGGAATTTCTCCCTTTCCCCTTCGGTGTTGAATATTTAACTTGCAAAATAATCACTCTTCAGTGAAGGCACTAATGTTGCACAGATGGTACCAAAGCTCTTCCCTTTGATTTTTAATAAGGGACTAGTTTGTCAAAGAGATTTCTCAACTTCTGTTCTGAAACCCGTAATAGAGAATAATTTGAAAGGCACGCAATGTGCATCATTATATTCCTTTGATGCAGATTAATGATAGCTGAACCACGTTTTCTAATTGCTCCTTTTTTTCCCCCTGCACTAGCCTGCTATTGCACTACAGCAGAACTTGGAGATGCAGCTCCAGTTGCAAGGCACTGACTGTCTCCTGGTATTTTTGTGTACTCTCAACCCTTTTAAAACTTAAGAAATTATTAAATGTCAGCATTGAGAAACTTGGGCTTATTATGTGCAAATAACTCTAATTTAGAAAGAATTCAGTTAGTACATTGTGTAGAATGTTACATTTAATAGGTAATAGAAACTAAATTTACTGCATTTATTATAGGCTGATTCTAATACTGTTATTGTGGATGCTTTTTATGCTATTGCAGATGCTTAAAATCTAGTAAGGAATGCTCTACTGATTTACCTTGTCTAAATGCCTCTGAAAATTTTTGTGAGGACACTTATGTATTAAAAAGACAATTAAGTCAAAATCATAATAGTAATTCTTTTCAATCCTGTTGAGATCCAAGCTCTGGCTTCAAACTTAGAGACAGCAGAGAATTCATTGGGATTGATTTTATTGTGAGCAATTTTCTCTGAAGTTACTTTAACTGAATGAACTTAGCCACCTGATAATACCCTCTTTATATAAATTAACATTTACTTATTAAATCATAAGAACTTCCTTTCAGCTTCTTGGCTCTGGATCTCCCCTCTTTATTTCTCCCTCTTGCAGCTCTCAGTCCATCAAAAGATTCGATTTTCAGGGAAGGTAGATTGGCCATTTATCCAAGTTGGTTGGGCTCCCTACCTTGTACACTTTGGAAATGCAGGAGGGGGTAGCAGAGTCTAAGAAAAACCAGAAAATGCAGTTTCCTCCCCTGGGTGTGCAGGGCTGGCCTCTGGATGGGGTGGGTATTTTGTCAGGATATGGGCATCTTTTAATCATGTCCCATGAGTGCCTCCCTGTTCTAGAACATGCAGCATACTCTGTTACACCTCAAGTCATTGCAGGTGGGGAAGAACACTCCTGGGAAAGTATTTATTTGGCATGTTATATTTTCAGCAGGTTTTTAATAACCTGACTAGTAAGTCCCTGCTGAGCAACCAGGAATGAGCAGATCGGTTCAGGAAGCCTTGTGGTGGATTTTTCACAGGCTTTCCTGCTGCCAGAAGTGGTACATCCAGTGTAAATGCTTCATTGTGTTCTGCTGCTTTAGATCATACTTCTGAAGGACAGTGCCTTTGATTGAATTTGTCACTTGGACTTTAAAGTCTTGCTGTGATATACACATCAAAAAGAATTCTGGCCATCATAAAATTGTTGCACAAATTACTTCTGCAAGCTGATTTTATTCTTTTTCTTTACTTGGGGATGACTGATCCTTTTAGTAAGGTAAATATTTTACAAAGAGATCTGCTGGTTTGTGTAAACACTGAAGGCAAGATGAGTAAATAGTAACTTGTGTTTTATATTTTGCATCTGTTTGCAATCAAGCTCTTCCTTTTTTTAGATGTTATTGTCAGAATGAGATTGGATGTGTTCTCAAGGCTAGCTAGTTCTGAGATTTCAGTTTCAATTTCAGTGCTTTTTTTCTTGTTTGCACCAAGCCCAGCCTTAGAGGAAAACCAAATAGCTGCAGTTCTGTACTTGATGATTATCTATAGATGCCTAAATGATTGATTAACTAGCCTCAAGCTATGTTCTTAATGACACTTTTGGTCTGATGGCTTACATATTCCTCTAGCTAAATCTAATATGTAACAGGATTTAATTCGAGGGGTAAGTAGGGTAATTGAAATCAAGATTAAGGAAACATTTAACTTTGCAATATTGCTTTGAAAGACAACTGTGAATGTCTGTTTTAGTGTTGAATTACTAGCTACACGGTTCTCTTTTAAGTGGAGTTTCAAATGCACTTTTTTGTGACTAAGGGATTGGAACCAGTGTGTTCACTGCTGTGAGTTTATCCCAGCTTGCTGCGAAAAACTGGCTGTAGTTACTAACACCAAAAATAGAAGAGGAAGTATGGAGATAATAAATTAGCCATAGAAACTTAATGCACTGAAGTGAAAGTGATATATTGTTGCAGTGAGTGTCTGTCACTTTTAATAATTGAGAATTTGTATTGTTTATTTCAAGAATGCTTAAAACCCTCCCTTCCCTTCTAATCTTGGTCTTAGTCCTGCTTCAAAAAAAAAACCAAAACAAAATTCATATTGGTTTTGTGTTTGATTGCTATAAATCACGAAGACTTTTGTGAGTGGTAGTCCCTGAAGTTTGAGGTAACAGGAAGAATGGATTGTGCATATACTTTGGAGGACTTGTCCAAATAACCTAAAATAACACCAGTTCAGAATGAAGTAATTGGTAAAAAAATCTGCGATGGTTCTTTTGTGTCAAAAAAAACCTGTCAAATTAAATTAGTCTCTAACTTTGAGGTCACTTTATACTCCTTAATTTATTCTCAAGCCATTGAAGACAGTATTTATGTCCTCAGTCCTTGTTCTCAGCTGTTATTTCATGTGCTGGGAGTACAGGATATTCCTCCGTCATCCTGGTCATTGATTTGTAATGTGCTGTATGATGTGATTTATAAAATTGCTCCACTGCATATTTTTAAAGAAATGTTTGAGATCATCAAAATGGTTGGCTTCTTTGAAATTATTTACTACCCAGTGGTAAAGGATCAAATGACAGGGCACAATTGCTTACAGATTTTCTATATATATTCCTCTGGTTCATCTGCTATATCTGTGGAATCAGTCAAAATTTCTCAGGAATGTTTGACATTTTTATAAGGATATTGTTTTTGCTTGCTTACAGCTATTTTTCCTTTTCATCTTCGGATGAACTGTAATATCTCTTTAGAAAATTGTTTCTGTGCTCTTTTGGGTATGCACATGCCTCTTGGTTAAACCCTATACCAAGGAAAACTCAGTGAGAAAACCAACTCCTGTCCTTTTCTGACCTGGTCAGAGCTCTGCTGTGCACATGCTGTGTTGTGAACCCAGACTGCTGAAGGAATTTCTCTGCCAGGATGCTCACTTGCCTGATGGATAGCTGTCGCTGCGCTGGGATCTCTGAGCTCCAGAGTGGCATGTGGCCTTGCCAGGGCTTTTGAAGTCACTATATGTGCCTTCTCAAAAGGGTGACATTGCCAGGGCTTTTAAAGTCACTACATGTGCCTTCTCAGAAGAAATGAAGGCACTCACAGATTGTATTTAGTAACACTTCATCAATTCTTGCAGTTGTTGTTAATGATCTTTTTTTTGCTTTGTAAGGTTCTGAAGAGAACTCCATAATTATTTTTACCCTTTCCTCATGCACTTAGATTCAGCAGAAGATACATCCACGCCAACTGACTCAGAGTTGGGAAAAAAGAGCAAGAAAGAACAGATAAAGATGTGGTTCAGCCCAAGAAGCAGGAAGATTCGATGTGTTGTGAACAGGAGTCAGGCTGGGGCTAAAAGCAATGACCTTGGTCAAGACACATCTTCAGTTTATGATTTCTTTCCTTCCCCTCCTCACGAAAAGCCCTCCAAGCCAACAAAAAGACCAACTCAAAGACAGATTAAGAAGATGAAGAAGAAACATCTAGCAGACATTAACAAAGAGTGGAGCTTAGAGAAACCTGAACAGAAAAGATCCAAGGAGAAGACTCCCATGGAAAAGTGTGTGACCATCTGCAGTCAACCAGTAGTGCTGTGCACTCAGGAACCAGAGAGTCCTGAAGAAAGACCTCAGCAGGAGTCTGTAAAGGAAGCTGACTCCAGCAATAATACAGAAGATGTGGAAGTTCTACCACAGGTAGAATCCCCAGAGAAGAAAGATAACAGTGAGGTTGTGTGCTCTGCACGAGATAGCAAGGAAAAAAATTGTGCTGCAGAGGCATTGCTGTCAATAGCAAATGAAGAGATGCCTTTGAAACGTGGAAGGGAGCAATCCAAACTCCAGGGTACTCCTCAGTCTAAAAGAGCAAGGAGAAGTGAGAGGGGCATTCCTGGGAAGTCAGGCAGGCAGGCTGATGGCTTAGAGGAGTCACTGCAGGGCTCCCCCATCTCCCCAGCCACTGAACAGACACCAGTCCAGATTTCTTCCTCTGCATCCAAACTCACTGACACTGGAATGAAGACAAGAAGATCTGCAGCCCTTCAAGTGATTAACAGTCCTTCACTTTCAGAATCTCCCTCTACCCCATCCACTTCTAAGACTTGCAGTCAAGTAGCAACACCACTCAGTCCTTCTGTGTTGAAATCCCCTGGTGTCAACACAATTGCCAGAAGAAATTACAAGGGAGAGACTTTGCTCCATGTTGCTTCCATCAAGGTAAGACCATCACCTTCTAGTTCAGCTTTAAGCAGAGGTTTAAAAAGACAATATTGTTTTAAAAATATTCTGGAAACCAGTTACTTCAGAACATCCTATTTCAGGGAGGGAAATCTCATTTTGTGATCTTTTTCTTCTAGGTTTATTGGGAAGTTTCCAACCTGATTCTCTGGTTTCATATAGAAATGACTGTTTGAATGATCAAAGATGATTGTACTTGGAAACTCAAAGCGTTACAGTGTCAGTTATACCTGTGAGTTCTAGGAAGTGATAAGCATTTAAATGTTTTGGCCTTGTGTGCCAGAAAGCTGTCTCTGATTTGTCACAAGGAGTTTAGGAAGTATTTCAGATCTTACTGAGTGACCTTGATCAGTTCAGTCTGAGCTGGTAACTCAGCCAGGACAAGATCTGAGTTATGTACATAAAGATGACTCTGTGAAACATGAGTTAACTATGATATAAGCATTGGGATCCACCACCTGATGTAAGTGTTGACTCAAGGGGAATGAGGTGCTGCACCCTGTGATTCCCATGCTGAGCTCTGTGCTCTGGAGGGAAAGGACAGAGTTGGGGTATTCTCAGTTTTATGTAAGATCAGTGTTATTCTTGTAATGACAGCTATCACTCATAATATCTTAACCAGTTCCTGGTGTGGTAGAACTTCATGGCTTTGCTCTTTGCAGGAGCTGTCCTTGCCCATTACTTTCTAAGAGCTGGTAAAACATGTCCCACTCATCAGATGCACTCATGGCAGCTCCCTTCTGAGAGGTCATTTAAAAGAGTTGGTAGTCTGGCAATTTAAATGTACTTTGTGCTAAATCATAAAATACAAATGCCATGTGGTTAATAAACTGCATATACTAGAAAAATTGATTCCTCTGTAAGCACCTGACATTTATACAGCACTTCTGTCTGGTGAGACAGAGGCTGTTCTTGATAAATAACTGTCCTCTTTCAAAGGCATTCTATTAAGCCACTCCTGCTGCACGAGACCTTTTGAAATGGAAGTGTCAGCTGAGCTGAGTTCAAATCTCCTACCTGATGTCATTAATATGGAATTAGGGGGGAGAAAATGAAATGCTGTCCTCACAGGACTCAAGAGCTTTGAAGGAGAGATCTCTTGTCACCTCTTGTCATAAGTCCTGCATACTCCTCTTTATTAAAACACTGTTTACAAATTACCCTTCTGTGATTTTCTGGGAATTTGTAATGAATGCAGTCATGACTGACTGGTTCTGAAAAAAATGGATCTGCCCTGACAAGTTTTCACACAGGTATGGTTTCCAGCAATATGCCTGTTGCTTCTTTGGAACACAGGTATTTCATCTAAGAAAACAGCATCCCTGCAGCTTGTTGAGACTTGGGAGTATTGGCATATTGGTGATATGCCAGTAAGGTTTCATTGCATAGCATTTTGATGATAAATGAAAAATTAAGCAGTTCATGCCATAGACAAAAAGGATATAAACATGTTTTGATTATTGAAGTTCAGTTGTGTTGCTGGCACTCCTTACTGGCCTTGGTACAGCCAAAAAAAAAAAAAAGCTGACTTCCAGCTGGAGTGTGGGCACTGGGATGGGCTTTTTCAGTCCTGTGTGTGTGAGTTCCTTTCAGTGCTGTCTTTGGTGTTTATAATTATTGAGCTAAAGTGGGAAATGGCTTCTGTTCCTCATTAGTTCTGCTGTGGTTTTTATCCAGCAGCTCCATATTCATTGAGGTGCTCATTGGCGAAGGCTTGTGTAGCTACATAGGGCTTCAGGGTGATCCCAAAGTTTGCTTTGAAAAGGAACTAAAATAACACGAGGAAAGTGGTCCCTTGGTTATGATCTTTTAACTTTCAGGAACCCCGTATGAGCTGATAAAAGTATTTTGTCAAACTGGTCTTGAAAATAGCAGGCTTTATTCTCTTTGTGTATTTTCAATGTGGGATTTAGATTTGTTGGTTTGGGTTTGGTTGCTGGTGGGTTTTTTCCTTCAAATTAGCTATGATTTTTTTTTTTTTCTGAAAGAAGCATTTCTCTTCCAGTTTCGTTTTATGGGCAGTTTTTTTTTCTTGTTGTTTTCACAGCCAGTAATGTTTTTTCATGTGTGTGAAGGGAAACTGACTTGTAGCTGCCACCTTCCCCCAAAGTAAAATGAAGTCTAATTCTCTGGGACTTCATTAATTATAAAAACAAATCTGTATTATTTTCATTAGCTGTTAGGGTCTAATACCCAGAATTTAATTAAAGTTAATTGAATTATCCCTTTTTTCTTATTTAAAAGAGATCATAAACAACATTAGCAGGCATGAAAACTAAGAGTGTTGTGCTGTTTATAATGATTCTGAAGGATTGTCCCCATTTACTGCTACTACTAGTAGTTATTATTTCAGTGAAATCAAAATGTTTCTCAAGAAAGGTTCTGGTGTGGATGAACTCAATGCTGAGTTAAACTAATAAATGAAAATAAATGTGACTCTTCCTGTAGCAACCAGCAGTCACGTTTTTCTTCATAGTCATTAAAGGTGAAAATCCCAATTAGTTAAAATACAAAATGTGACCCATTCAACTCTGAATATTCTAAACTAGTGGGAAATTGTGCCATCAACAGCCCTTCCACATGGGAATTTTTTTACAGTAAGAGAACAAATTGTTCCCAGGACCAGCTTTTCCATGGCAATTAAATCACAGCACAGCGCCACTTAACGAGTTAGTGCAGAGTCCTAAATCTGCTGTGGGGAGAGGAGCCCCCCAGTTCCTTGGCACTGCATTTCAGGTCTGGCTGGTGCCTGTGCTTCTCCTGCTTTGCTAAGGGAAGCGATGGGGCAGAGCACAGTGGAATTGTGCCACAATGGACTCCAGGGAGAGGGACAGTGATCTGCAACACAAGAGGGTAACAGGGGACCTTGGCAGCAGCCACACTGTTACAAGGAGTAGATGGAAATAGCTGGGAGAAGGCTTGTGATGCTTCAAGTTAGAAGGAAGTAAGGAGTTGGCCCTCCTCTGAGGAAAGAAGAATTTGCCTCTATGCAGAGCATCTAATGAGCTTCAAGAGAGGTGGTGTATTTGGACCAGTTTTGGTTACCTCCTCTTCAGGGAGTCTTTAGTTTTGGCAGCTCATGATGGCTTTCCCTCCTTGCACTCTCAGAAGGGCTCACAGAACGGCTTCACCCGTGGCTGGCCTGCTGTGCTGGACTCTTCATGGTCATTATAATTAACACAGTAAAATAACTGTGAGATAATTCCTTCTGAACCTGTGAAAGTGCTCCTTTTATTGCTTTGTTACCAGTTAGCAACACATCAGGAAGGAGAGCAGAGAAGATGATGTGGTTTTGTGAGCATCTGATGGCAAACATCAGGATGGCTTTTAAATCTTGTTTTCAGGTGTCTGACCTAGTCAGCTGTGCACTTCCCTGCTTTTGGTACTGGATCTGTGTGTGTCATGGTTGAGAGATGGGTCACAGAAGAACATCTCCCCTCCTGGAGAGAGGAGGTCAAGGCAAATATGGAATAGTGCAGTGGTTTCAAATGCAGGACTTGAGAATATGGAAACTGGCCCTGAGTCAACGCAATCCATCTTCCCAAGTGCTGATTTGGAAGCCTGGAAACAAATTACCATTTCTTTTTCCATAATGCTTGGTTGTTGCTTGTCTTCTTTCTGAGGCTGGGTAACTTCTTGCATGTTTTCTCTTTGTTAAAGGTTAAGCATAGCTTCTTGTATGTTTGTTATTAGGGAACGGTCTGCTGTGTGGGGAATTAATTTGAATGATTTTGAGGTGAGAAACCTGCAGGATCCTGGAAGGAGTTCACAATTCCTATAAGCTCTTTCATTCATATTTGTCCTCTTTGACCATTTATGAGTTGTAAATAATCTAGTTCCCCCACAGCTTAAACAAGAAAATGGCATTGTGTTTGAAAGGGGGTCTTTTTGGTTCGTTTGTTTGACCTAAAGATTGAAGTTGCTTGACTAAATTTGTAAATAAAAGAAGAAATATTTGGTTGAAGGAGTACAGCTTTTTAGCTTCATCTTCAGATACTGTCCTAATTAGTTGGATCTCTCTCATTATGTTTTCTGGTAGAATATGTTTTCTGGTAGAATATGTTTTCATTTATTTAGTAATTTGACTTTTTGGTGAAAAATACCTTGATTAATGGAAGTTGTAAAGGGCAAAACGGAAAAAAAACCCCTGGAAAATAGGACTAAAAGGACACTTGCAGTTCTGAACCATATGTATTAAATTCAGGACTTGAGGGAAAAGGGAAAAAAACCTCCAACAACCCTGTGTAAGCCAAGTAGAGATGGTTTTCTGGTCTTATGCCAACTGTGGCTGCAGGAACTAAATTCTCCTTGGGAGGAGGAAGTGCTAAAGCCCTGTAAATGCTCCTCTCTGTCTAATCCACTGCCGGCTCCAGCTCTGCCAACAGATGGCCCCAGCGCCTTTCCTGCTTCTCCTGTTTCCCCAGCTCCGGGAGCTGCGGTGCCGAGGAAGAGCAAACGCGTGGCTTTACTGCCTTGTCACTACAGCTGAGCTTTGTCATGAGCATGAAATGTCCTGAGCTTTGTTTGTTCTGAATGGATAATTCTGCATTCTGCAGTAGCTCCTGCCTCTTCAAGAGCTGGATGTAATCCTTCATTGATAATTAGATTTCAAAATAAACACTTGCCTGTGAATTCTTAATGGTAGGAGCATTTTTCTACCTGGTGTTTGCCTTGTTCTCCCTTTCTGAGCAAGGAGTGTCTCCACTTAACGTTTCCCCTCTGTTGCTGCAGACTGCTGAGAGGGTCTCTCCTTGTGTCTCCTGGTTATGGCTTCTTCGTGCAGACTGGTGATTCTCCTGCTGCATCAAATATACTCAAGGAGCTAAATGTGCAAAATTAATTTCAGCATTAGTCAAAGCACATCTTTATGCAGCATGTTGGAATTAGTCATTCCATAGTAATAGGTGTAGTTTCTTCTGGTCTCTTGTGGAGGGAAGACATGGAATTGACATATTTGTGTCTGGGATTTGCACCTCCATGGTCCTTACTCTTTCTTGTTTAGAGTTTAGCAAAGCATTTATTAGCTTATAAATGTTAGTAATTCCATCAACTTTGACAGAAGTGGCCAATGTAAAAAATAACCAAGCCACTTTTTTTTTACTCTTGGATCATAGTTATTTGGCTTGACTTGTCATCTAAACCTGGTATCAGCCTCTGGAAGATCCAGGCAAATGGCAGAGGTACCTATGGTTGCATTTGATGATCTTATAGGTCTTTTCCAACCAAAATTATTCTGTGACGTGGTCCTGCTTGCAGGAGGGACTTGATAACATGTCTATTAATGATCTGCCACTTGAAATTTCGTCTTCTTTTTTTAGCTAAATGTTCACCTTATGGTGACTGACTGAAGAGCCTCTGAGGACACAAAAGGCACATTTTCCTGGCTCTGTTTTGTTAACATCTCTCTTGTAATCCTGATTGGCAGCGCCCATCCAGTCACTGCACAGCTCATGACAGCTTTCCCTCCTTGCTGTCACTCTCAGTGCTCAGGACTGGATGTAGGGAGCAGGTTCCATTTACAGATGACATGATGACAATATTTATCTTCTGTAAGCGGCAAAACACCAATTTTCTAATTTTGACATGGGCCTGGATTTAAGTCAGGAGATGTTGTCAGTCTTGGTGTCCACACCAGCAACACTTCCTTTGATGAAAACACAGCAATGTTTTACAAATCAATGCTCACATAACTGATCAGAAAAGCTGTGATAGTATCTGATGCCCACACAAATTATTAGCTGTGCTTCCTGCTTTAAAGCAGTACTCCTGAAATGTCAAACCCTTTGCAGTACATGTTTGCAAACTGAACTTTAAATGATAAGCTCAGCTCTCGCTCATTACAGATAATTGTGTGTTCCCTCTGTCGGGAAGGATATTAATGCTGAGCGCTGTCTTGGCTGCCTCTGAATAACTCCTCAGGTTTGATGTATGTCTGTTACCTTGCAACCATAAAGAATATGCTGCTGCTAGAATCCTTTAATTGCTTTGAAAGGTAACATTTTGCTGGGACATCCAGATTGTGAATATAACACATGAAATTTATCTCTGATGTGTTAATTTGCTTGATGGTTGTAAAGCCAGTGAGTCTCAGCATTTATTTCGGTGAATTTTGATTTTACAGTTGTTGCCTGCTGGATTTATTTTTGCAGACCAGTCTGTCTTAATATTTTTTCTAATTTAAAGATTAAAGCTATTTTGTTTTTTCAAAGAGTTTCTTAGCAGCAAAATCAGATTTAGTTTGTTTTTGTTGTATTTAAAGCTTAATATAATATTCTCTCACCTTTTCCAAGGCTTGCTGTGAGTAGCACCTAGGCATTCCTTGACTTTCCACTACTTAAAGGCATTGAACTTGATATATATCATGGATTAAATTTCTCTCTTCCAGATCTTTTTTTATATTGTATAGTTGGCCTTGGCAAGGGCTACGTACCAGTTTGTATATTAATAGTCTCTTCATTTGGGATCTCAGTACCCTGGTCTAGGAAAAGTGTCAGCAGTTGCCTTGAAGCACTTTACTTTGCCTAAAATAATAAGAATTGAGGCCTGCACTGCAGAGATCTCCTTGCCTCAGCTTCCACAGGCACCTTCTTACCTATTTATAGCTGCATCTAGGTATGCTCCAATCTTATTACCAACTTTGCTTTTCTGAGTGTCAAAACCTCTGATTCACAAATTCTGCCCTTTCGCTTCCTTTGCCTCATCTCTATTCAGCCTCTTTTCCTTAGGCTCTGCATCAGTTTCCACCCTTTCCACACCTCCTTGCTTACAGTGAAAGCTGAGTATAGCATTTTTCCAGAAAGCAAATTAAAACTATTTTTGGTAGATAACTGTCAGAGAAAGTGTCACTGAGATTCAACATAGAGTAGTAATTGCAGTGTTAAATAAAACTCTTTTCCTTTCGTGGAAAACCAATTTCTAGAAGCTTGTCAGGCTTATTAATTTATTTCACCTATGTTTTCAGACAGTTATTCAGATTAGCTTGAAAAAAATCCAGTCTGAAGGACGAGGAAATTGTCAATAAATGTTCCTGACTTTAATCCTTGCAGTTTGACTGTAGTGGACATATTGCAATTAGTGCCAGCTTTTCCATTTATTTTGAATTAACTCTGTTACATGCATAGTTTTTATCTAGAAATATGTATTTGTGTAAATGTGTGGGTGGTTCTAAATGAACAGCAATGATTAACTGTGGTCTCCAGATCAGTTGAGCTTTTGTTATCCTGACAACATCTACATGGAAGGCTTATATCATTACATTTTTATTGCAGCTAAATTTTTAATTGTGCATCTCTCAAATTTGTGTTGTATCTATGTATTTTCTTCATTACTTTTTCATAACTCTGTTTCTTTCCCTGTGTAGGGTGACTTAGCAGCTGTGGAGCAGCTGCTGAAAAATGGGGCCGATCCTAATGTCAAAGATAATGCTGGCTGGACACCACTGGTGAGTGTTGAAGGCTTCTTTCTGTCATCTCTCTTCTAATCAGATTTCCTTTCATCCCTCTGATATTTTAGTTCCCTTCACACACATTTAGGTGACAGAGAATTATGCAAAGTGAAGAAGTGATGATAAACAAGGGTTAAAGAATTCATCAACAGCCACTGACCTGCCCAGGTGTCATTCTCCTTTGCTGGGGTGTAGGGCAGGCCACGAAATCGATCAGCCTGTGACTCTGCAAATGCAGAAAATACAGCTTGGATAACTCGAAAATGATCAATTCAAAACAATGTTGTATTTAATGGGTTCCTAATGTCCTCAGTGGTTTGGAAATATATCAAGTAGTGGAGTGAAAAAATTGCTTGATTGAATTACAGAAAATAAACAAAAGGTTCTTTTCAACCATGACTTCTTCCTCTCCTGCAGAATACTCCTGTTAGCCTGTAATCTGGAGGGTTTTGTTCCCTGTGGTCTAATTTGCACACAGTTGGCCTTTGTTCAGTTCTTCTCAGGACTTTTTGTCAGTGCTGGGTTCCCAGGTAAATTCCTGTCAGGAATGCAATGCAGTATCCTTGCATCATTTTCCCTGGCCATCTGCGGAGTGCTGCTGTGAGAGGAGTCCTCCTGAGAGTTCTGCTTCACCTGAGTTCCCCCCTGTGGCTTTTCCCACCCAGCACGAGGCGTGTAACCACGGGCACAGGGAGGTGGTGGAGCTGCTGCTGCAGCACCGGGCGCTGGTGAACACCACGGGCTACCAGAACGACTCCCCGCTGCACGACGCCGCCAAGAACGGGCACGTGGCCATCGTGGAGCTGCTGCTCCTGCACGGAGCCTCCCGGGATGCTGTGTGAGTACACGTGGGGTGGTGCTGCCACTAACCACGGCTACAGCATCCAGAGTGGATGTTGAGTGAATGTGAAGCAGAGCTGGTGATAAATGTGGTTTATATGAAGTGAGGGGGTGGGTGTTAAATGTGTGCTCTGCTGTGCTTACCAGGTGGGTGTTTCCTTTCCCTTTTGGCTTTGTCCTAAGCTTTTCTGAGGACGCCTGAGTCATAGATAGCTGGAGTACTGGAGAGGAAAGTAACAACATATGCTCACCCTAATCTTACACTTTCCTGTTGGCATCTTGTTATAGCTGCTGTCAGCTCTAAGATGCTGAGCTAGATGAGTTTTGAACTGCTACAGCTGGTTTTTGTCTCTTTACTTTTACTACACTACTTGCTAGCAGAAGGCATTTTGCTCCAGTCTCTTCTGTTTTCACAAATGACATACACACAGGCTGAGATTTTGGAATTTTCATTTTTGCCATTCTGGATCAAAGCACTAATCCTTGGTACACCTTTTAATTAAAAAAAAAAAAAAGCCAAGTAATATTTTCAGTTGACTCTTCTATACAGGTAAGTCTCCTGAAGATTTTGGCATTTGTGTATAGGAGGTGCTAAAGAATCTTTCAGTCAATGAGTAACCCTGCAGCCTGTTAGTATTCCGGGCTCTAAATGTAATTTTAGGTGTTGTACTGTTCTTGTGCCAGGGCCTGTGTGTATAAATTTGAGTCCAGTGCAAGTTGTCAATAGGAGTGTGTGTGTGTGTATAGAGACACAAGGGGATCAAGTTTCTGTGGCAGCCACATGAAGAAGCATAAACAAGTTCAGCTTAATCACTTCAGTTCTCAATATTCATACTCCTGAAGCTTACAGAATTAACTTGCTTTGTGGGAAAGTATAGGGTTTTCATAAAGTCCTAATCTTGAATATATTAGAGTTTAAAAAACAACAAGACAAAGCCAAAACAAAGCAACAAGCTCTCAAGACTTCAGCATGAGAAAGTAAATCAAGGATCAGTTGTTCATCTTCACTTTGTTCTTGAGCAGCAAGGACCGGTGCGCCTGGAAAAGCTGACAGCTTCGGAGATTTTCAAGCCACTTGAATATGAGGAGCTGGTTGTGTCACACTTACCACGTGTTTGTCTGGTGTGTGAAACACAGCCAACAGCTTTGCTGTGAGGTTGTGGCAGGGTTTCAGCTCTGGTGGGTTTGCCCAGCCCAGAATCCAAATGCCAGCCGTGGACTCTGCAGGGCTCCTGTTAGCCTTGGTCTCTGCTGCATGTGCTCACACAAACAGAGGTCAAGCTCAACCTCTCATTCTACATAAGCAAACATGACTCTGTTGAAACAGAAGCTTTTTAATCAGGGAAGGGGAGATTTATGTAAACCTTAAGCCCTGCTTCAACTTTTCACTGAATGTAGATAATGTTCAGCTAAAATCTCTGAGAACAAATGTAGCTGCCATTAATCTTTGTGTGATGTGTCTTGGTGCCGTGGCACAAATTCAGTCCTGTCCATCCCTCCTGGAATAACTGAGGCTTCCAGGTCTTCTGCAGGCTCTCTATCTCTGGCTGAAATGCCACCATATATTTTGCAATTGCAGTGATGATGGAAAGAGGGTGGGGTTTCCCCTCCCCTATTTTTTACAGAGAGCACTAGAGCCACAGAGAAATATATGTACAAGCCAAGTGTTCAGGCTTGCTCTGCTGGCCTCTTGCAAACACTGTCAAGAAACAACAGAAACAAGAACTGTGTCTGAGACTTCTGAGAATGCCTCATGCCTCCCTTCCCTCCTGTGCCCCCATAGCTTCCAGCAGTGAATGGTGCTGTGATCTTTCCCTGAAACATGACTTTGCAAATCTTACAGGGTGTTTTTACAGCCACTGCCTCTGCCAGCTGTAGTCCTAATTAAGCAGTGGTTGGATTTGGCTAGGTAAGTGGACTTTGAACCTTCTTGCATATAGAAGGTTTAGTTAATTCTTTTTTCCTAGTGGATGCAGGTATCCTTATAATGGAGTCACATCTGACAAGAAGCTTGTTTTTCTTCAGTGACTTTTTTCCTAGATCCCTGAAGCCAGCAGACCACAGTTCTGAAAAAACAGGAGAAGAGAACAGGCTGATCACTTAAAATGGTGCAATTACAGTTCATTTCATTATGGCTAGTTATAATTGGTCTCTTTGTACTTAATGCTCACCTTCACATTATTATTTTAGGTTCTTTACAGTAGAAATTGAAGCAGTGATGAGTAGAACTTGCATCTCCAAGGCTTATTTTCTTGAGGAGTTCCTTAACTCGAGAGGTGTGCAGTGTGTGAGCTAAGACTGTACCAAACCAATTTCATCAAACGGATAAATTGGTCTAATTTTAGTTCACTTTTTTTTCTCTTGGGTGTATAAAACCCTTTCTAGTCCTTTTGTAGGCTCTTCAGGCTTACAGTGAATTAACTTTCAGCCAAGGAGAGGGCTCTCCTTTAATGTGGTGGGATAAAGTGATTCTTCTGTATCTCACAGGAGCGGGGAGGAAAGTTTGATTAGTTCACTGTGGTTACTTAAGTGTTTTACTTTAGCTAAGGTGAGTAAAATGTGAACACAACAAATGCATTCAAATGTTACTTGAGACACCATGAAATATGTAGCATGAAACCTCACAGGAGTGACTGATGTCTTGCTGCTGTCTTAACAGTAGAATTAACTCAGTTTGGTGTCTGAATGTCCCTTGTGTGTTGAAGAGTTAATCTACTGGAACAAAAACAGAGCTTGCATTGAACAGCCTGCTTAGAGCAGTAGTTTGGAAATTTAGCATGATACTCAGTTGTGCCCGGTGAAATGTGTTTTAAAAGTGTGCAGTAATGACTGACAGCAGGTCCAAAGGCAGGTAAGACTCATTGGTCTGTGGAGGGATGTAGGATTTATCTGGAAGCAGCTACAGCTGCTTCTTGAGAAACCTCAGTGAGTGAGGTACAACCCTATCCAGAGAGCTGAAACTTTGCCATTTCAGATTTAGATATCAGATATTCACAAACCCATCAAGTGAGCACATTCCAAGTGCCTTTCAGGCTGTGTTTTTCTCCTTTCACGTTAATTTGTAGTGCATTAAGAAATAGCTCTATATAACAGGAAGCAGCCACATATCTTTTGGACCAAGCAAGAACAGATGAGGGCTTCCTCTTTTGCCAGAAATTAATCCTTGTATTTCCTTATTTCTTGGCAAAATTCTTTTTGAAAATCTGTGAGATTTAATAGTTGTGGCACTTCAGTTGTCTACAACTTCATTGAAGTTTTCACTGACTGGGAGAGATACAAACTACAAATGAAAAATATTACATGAACCAGTGGACCCATTAATTGTCCTACTGGTCCTGTTAATTTTTTTACGTTAATCTCCTGCACATAACTAATTTTTATTTTTATGGCTTTTTTCAACATGCTTGAATTCTTTTTTCTTTGCTTCACAGCAAGCCAGGTGATTTGAAAAATTAGATCTGTGCATTTGCAATTTCACAGTACTTCCTAAATGCTTTCACTCAAATGGGCTGTCTTTCCAGTTCTCCATGCACAGTAAGTTTAGCATTAGCAAAAACTATCGTATTGCTCTATTTTTTTAGGTGTAGTGGTTGTGAGTCTGACTCTGAACAAACCTGTGGGAATGCTTAGGGGTGTAGACCATGGTCCTCAATTATGAATGGCACAGGGACAAAAATGCTTATAACCTGCAGTCATTCCAGGAGGCATTAGACTCATGGCACTGATGCCATTTTGTCTCCTTATTCTGAGTCGAGATAGGTCTTTGCTGCCTAAATGCAAGACAGTGTGTTGAACTTCCTGCTGATAGTAGGTTAATTAAAATCCTGGCTCTGTTTGGATATCTCAGATGGTCTTTCTGGCTACACAGATTAGGTTTTCTTCCATCTGTCAGGTTCAGGAAAGTTTCTACATAGCACATTCTCAAAATCCAGGCGCTGCCTGGAGAGCCCTGAGCCAGTCAGATTTCTACGTGGGAGTTAGTGGGTAGTGCACTGATACCTGGCTGCAGGATTTCCATTCACTGCTGAACTCTTGTGGGGCTGGGGCAAAACTTGGTTTGTGGAGCAGCTTAAAAGTCCTGATTACAAAGAATTACAAAGTATTATGTCATTTCATGGAAAATCATACTGGGAAGATTTAGTTGAGTTGCTCTTCACTGGGGTCCTCTTTGTTCTCAGCACAGCCATCCTACTCTTGGATTGGATTTGTTCCAGCTGTATAACAGCCCCCTACTTGATAACTGGCTAATAGGAGGATACTTGCACCCAAATGTACATCTGAATCTGGAATGTTTAAAAGAAACTTCCAGAAAGCCCACTTGCCTTCTGGTAGAAAGAAGGATGCCTTGGGGACCTTGTATTCCAGCTTAAGCACCTCACTAATTTCTCTCTAGCAGAAACAATTGTGTCTTCCTGCTGAGTGTGGAACTCATCATGTGCACTGGACCCATTCCCAACAAACCCAGATTTGTAGGAGGAGCACACAGAGTTATTAGTATTTCTGAAAACACTGTGTGTTAGGGTGGACGTAATGTGCATGTCTAATTTGGTTTTGAATATTGGGTAAAAATTCATCTTAGAACAAAGTGGATGATTTCCCTTGTTCAGCTGGCTTGGATAAAGATGGATGTGTGCACCATTTCCCTAAAGCTTCTGTTTCCCATTCCTCTGCCTTACTAAAAAAGTACAAATATAGTTTTCATCCTTTCTCTTTGAAGAGTAAATTACAACACTATCCTCCTTGAAAATCTGTTGTTAGATTGTGTTCCTTGCATTGGTTTTTATTATGTAAACCCTCTTTTCTCCTGTTTCAGCTACATTTTCACACTCTAAGCTCAACAATCTGTTTAGATGCAAATATTCTAAACTCTTAAACCATCTCTTGTGCTGGTGTTCCTTTTTCAGACCTCAGCTCTGAAGTTTGTCACAATTTAACTATGCTACCTTAACATGCAATAAATAGCCCTTCATTCTTCAATGCTGAATAATGATGGGACAGCATATCACAATACTCTAGTAAGAAGCAACTGAAACTGAAACAAGCTTAACACTGTAGGAGAAAATTGTAAGTGAATACAGAAGGAGGAGCTGGAGCTTGTATTTATATAGTTCAATTGGCAGAAAATTTTCTATATTTAACTGGAGTGGTCTGTGCATTTTTCTGTGGTAAACATGAGTTTTTTCTGACAGTCAAGAACCTTACTGTGCCTTTGGAGGGAAAAGCACTCCCAAATCTCTGCTACTGACATGCAGGGATTCCCTCCCTCTGCTTAGCTCACAGTGAAAGGTCAGCCAACTAGTCTAAAGGTGACTTTTGGGGTGTTTGATGATATGTTTATATCTTTCCCCCCCTCTCTGGATGCATTGTTCAAAGGAACTTTATCTTGCAGCAGTTTGAGTTGAATATTGGCCTTATTTAAAGAAAGGGCAAGAGCTACCCTGATGATGCATGACAAAGGAGGAACAGCATGACAATATTTAATGGGCTGCAACTCCCAGGCCTGGGCAGAGATTTAAGCAACTGTCTTTCAGTCTGCAGAGTTTGTATTATGCCTGCACTGTGCTCATTAGTAGCACAGAAGAGCTTGGGACTGGTAATAGTGTAAAATACCATCCTGGACTCTTCTTGGGGGATTTTTGTAGATTGTTGTTTTCCCCAGGGGCTGTGTTAGTGAGCAGTGCTCAGCCAGGGGTACAGAAGGGTGCCTGAGGTCAGACTCATCTTTCAGCTTAGTGCTGGCCAAAACCTCCTAGTTAAGTCAGAGTGGAGACTTAATAATTTGAGCTGCTCTTTGGGCTGGATCGGGTTATGGCCTTATGTGGAATTCCCTGTAAAGCTTCCTGGATTCCTACTCTGCACAGAAATGTGTGGCCAAGAGAGAGCTCTTCAAAGCTGCAGTGGTCCTGTGACCTCTTTAAATGTTTCATTGTTTGATGACTAAGCTTGCCAGGTTTCAGCCACTGAGTCAGGGCTTTGTTCTCATGACAAGCTTCCCCTCCATAATGAGCTCTTACTGTGCCTTTGGAGGGCCAGAGCTGCGTGAGGTGGGCAGAAGAGGATCAGCTGCAACAGCCATTATTCTCACAAAGGGCAAAGCAAGCAGAATATTTCCCCAGAGTGCTGGCAGAGGCTCCTGTTTGCTAATGGCAATGATACCTGTTCTGCAATTTCAGGCTTTCATCACCTCACTACTGTCCTGCAGCAGCAAAGTTGTGTGAAGAAGAAATTGAAGCCATGGCTGAGTTTGATGTGTTTATAGCAATCACCTCTGTCTGAGGAGTGCTAAAAGAGGGAATCAGTCTGGAAGCACAACTAATAGCTATGAGGTGCCACCTGCAAATCAATAGCTTTGAACAAAATTGGCAAACCAACTAAAATCTGACTCAATTGGCTATAATGGGTTCTGTGGAACGGTACACTGAGGGAAAATGAGATGCACACTCAGATTTTGGAAGTGCAAGGGAGCTGTGGTTCCCAAGTAGGAAGCAGATAGCTTTTCCCATAAAAGCACTACCACATCAAGCTCCCATGTTTAATACACTACAGAGAGTCTTCTGACATGTCTTTTATGGCAAATGGATAAGCCAAAAATACATTTCTTGGTTATATGACTGCAATGAAAGATTAAAGCTGAAATTTCTGGGTCTTGCAAATGATATCAAAGTGCATCTTGAGACAGTTTAACAGGGACTGTGGTTTATTTAACTGAACATTCTGCTCTGAACATCCCTTACTCCTCAGCCGAATGCAACAGCTTGTAATTCAGTATCCATCTGTCTTGGATGCAATTCTTACTTGAAGCTTTGTGCTTTTAGCTGAAATTACATATTAATAAGAAAGTGGGAGGGAAAGCTACCCAGCTAATATGCCTGGTTAGTTAAGAATCAAGTCACATTTTATTTACTTAAACCCATCTGTGCTTGTTTTGCCAGTAATATATTTGGTCTGCGGCCTGTGGACTATGCAGAAAGCAAAAAGATGAAATCTGTGCTAATGTTACCAGTGAAGAATGAATCATTTTCACTTAACCAGCCCTCTGAGGTAAATGTCTGTGTGGGTTTGTTTTTGTGTTTTGCTTTTTAACAAAACAACAAGCCGTGAGTTCTTCCTTTAAATATTGAAGGCTTGGATGTAAGTACAGTACATCACCTCCCTTACAGGGAGATTTAAAATAGGCTGGGAAGCTGTCTTGGACAGTATTTCTAGGATGTATGTGGAACACTGACAAGCTATGAAGTTCTGTGTTACAGCTTTATGTGGGAAGACAAAAGATGTTTCTTGTAATGTGGTTTTATTATAGGAGAATGAGCCTGTGTTATTCTCCAAGTATCAGTGCTTGAACTTTGCTATTGATGTTGTTTTTCTGCATATCTAAATTTGTTCTGCTTTCCAAACTGTCTGCAGGCAGCAGCAGTCTTTGTTCCGTGTGCTTTTTGTGTGCCTTTAAAAGGCTGTTCCACTATCATCCTTTGTCCAACAATGGAAAAATATCAGCTCAGCAGTAGAAAATAGCTTTTGGGAGATTGTTCTGGGGTTTTTGTTTTTCTCTTCCTCTGGACAAAGACATCTCAGGACTTGTAACCAGAATCAGGTACTCAGACTTAACAAGTTACTGTGTTATGAAATGCTTTGTGCTTCCTAATGGGGGAGGGTTAAGCTGACCTGGCTGATAAAAGCAGCCCATATCTACTCCAGCCCCTACAGCCTGCAATGATCCCTCCTCACTGAGGTCACAAGGTACCCAGTGGCCAAAAGTAAACTGTTGCAGCTAACCCAGGACTAATGTGGCTGTTCTTTCCACCTGCAGCAAATGTAAGATGTAGCTCTTCTTTGCCAAACAAACCATTTTGGTATTTGCATTTGCTTTGGGGTGAGTGTGTGCCATGGCATGGCTGCTGGCTCACATGGATTACTTGATCCAGAGCCTGGGGCTGTGGGGTAACTGGATCTCAAAGGTGTGTCTGTGCTATGGAATCTGGAGGGTTTAGCAAAATCCAGGAGCTGAAGTATCCTACCCTTGTCAGCATAAAGCTCTTCTTACTTTGCATTAATACTACCCACATCAAAAATCCCACTTAAGCATTGATTGCTTACAGGGTTAAGTATTAGGGACTTTTAGTAAAAGGAACTGTAGATATTAATTATATAGGTTACAACATCTGTTGTTATACTTTGCTAAAAGTAGGAGGTTTTACTACTTAATTGGGATTTTTATTCTCTTTCAACACTGCAGTCTGCCAGGCTGTTTACACGGTGTTCAACCAGCTCTATGTGTGCACCCCAGTGTCTTTAAATAGCACCAGAGGGCAAGGGAGGAAAAACTGATCCATGAGGTGTTTTGGTACCTTGCATAAGCTAAATGAAGTACCTCTAATGTGAAGGTTTTTTTCCTGTGGAGCTGATTTGTTACATGGAGATTTATTCATGGACCCTGTCCACTAAGCTTGCCATGAATTGTGTTTCAAAATGCTTATTCTTGAAAAAGAAAGCTGTCCAGTAAATAAGTTGTTTTCCTTATGTTCCCAAATATTCAGCTTATTGCAGAATTTTCTGTTCACGCAGGCACTGAGCTCCAGCCAGCCAAGAAATGGACCCCTTGGTATACTGGGGAGCAATCTTACTGTGGAGCAGCAGAAATTGTTGAACAAATTAGCAACAGTCCTGAAGGCCCAGAGGTGCACTGAATTTAACAGCAGAGGTATGGAGTCTTGTTGAAATGTTTCTGTCCAAATATAAGTAACTACAATTCTGCACTTTATCGTTTAAGATACTGCCTGCAGCAGGGCTTTTTATCACTCCTGGGAAGTGCAGTTTCTGAAATCCCTGAGTTGTAGCTGCAGAGGAGTCATGGTGTGTTTTGCATGTAAACACATAGAAAGCTTGTCTGGCTATCAAGGCAGGAAGCTTCTGGGGGAGCCACAGTTTGGCAGTTGATTGTCTGATATTTAAAATCCCAAAGTCTCCTAAGAGACCTCTTCTCTTTACACCCCTTTTACCAACTTTAAGGTCTCTGCTTGTGTGAGACATCTTGTAAAGTTTTTACTCTCCAGCAGTGAGCTTTGAGAAAAGAGCATGGCATTGACTGAAAGTTTACATGTCTTCTCACATGCTACCTTCCTTCAGATTTTGTTTGTCATTAAGAGATTGGTGAACCTAAATTATGGGGTTTTGGTGGAGTTCTTTTCCCCTCATTGAGGACACAGGAGCATTATCTTAATCCATCCTGTTAGTTTTTCTTTGGAGTACCTGTGAACAAAATGCCAAGGTAATTTCCCCTACCATCTTGCACTTCTGGATTACTACTCCAGAATTTGGAGTGGAGTTCTGTTCGCTTTGTATTAAAGCAGTGAGATCCTGTAGTAAGATTCCTGTCAGAGTTAAATATAACTCTAAAATGATTGGGGAAAAAAAAAAAAGCTATCCTATAAACTGGAGCCTCATAGGAAGATTTAAGTGTTAGTGTAGAACTATAAAACCATGAGTTCCCTTTTTCACAGCAAGTGTGTGTTGAAACCCACAAAATTTCTAATAGCTCTCCTACTAACTCGGATCATAGTCTCAAAAATCACCTCCCTATGCTGGAAAGAGTGGCTGATAAATTATTATAGTCTGCTTATTCTTTAAATAATGATTGATTGCTTTTCAGCCAGGCATGGTTCTGATTTTTCTGTGCTTTTAGTTTTACTGATGTAATCTTTCTCCTAGTAACTCATCTTGTTATCCCTGATGTTCCAATGCCAACTACTGTCAAATGCATGATGGCTGTTCTGACTGGATGCTGGGTCCTCAAGTTTGAATGTAAGTTTTAAATATGTGGCACTCCTTGGGGTTTTTAAGCAGAAATTTTAGATGGGATTCCAGAGAAACTTTTTTTTTCCACCAACTGCCCTAATATCAATGCTGTCTTGACACAAAATGCAAGGGATTGTTTTCAAATCTCCTGAATGACTAGAAATTTAATTGAATATATTTGATTAAATATAGTTACTACTTCCTTGGTAAATGAATGCATTTCATCATTAGGTGTGTTGGATGGATCATAGCCTAAGTATCAGTAGGGAGTGAATTTTTTCATTGCTACATTAAGACTGATTCATAAGATTATGGAAGATACCCTGGGAGAGAAGGAAGGGTTTTATTGAATTCTAGGATTTGTTATGAGCAGTTTGCATTGAAATTGAGAGGAGACTTTGGCTTGTTTGGGATATGTGCTCAAGGCCTGTGGGAAGTGAGCTTATGTTTCCATACAAGCTCAGATCTATTGGAGGTTGTTATCTTTTAACCCAAGTTAGCATGCAAGTCATGTTTCATGCAGTCTGTAATTTGTGTTTATACAGTGCATGCTTTTTTATACAGCTGTTCTGTGGACTTATACCCTAAATTTTGAGATTATTTATTTATTCTGATGTATTTCTTAGTATCTGCTTTCACACTAGTTGCAAAACCCATCTTCTTCCCCTTGACCTTTATGGCTAAGTCCCTTTAGCTAATAAGTACGCAACAAATGAGTTAATTACCCATGGAAAACTTAGAGATTCCATTCCAGTTTTCTACTGTGTGACTAAACATCAGAACATAAGGATTCCTTAATGGTCTGGACACTAATGTTTATGAAGACACTGTGCAAAGCCTCAGAAGCTGCAAACTAAAGCACAGCATCAGGTTGGACACTGGACTCAGGGTGTTCGTTTGCCTTCCAGACAGTTTGTTCCACGCTCTTTTTTTTCAAGATTGAAGACCCTGCTTCTGTGCTGAATCCCTTGGCAGGTTCTTGGCTTCACTCAGCCCATACATTCTGTCCTACATTCTTCCTTTATTTCATTTCATCTTCCTGCTAGTCAGATGCTCAGAATACTTCTGAGTGGTAGGGAGATTTCATTAGCGAGACCTGAATTTAAATCTTCGTGGAAGAACTTTCATATTTAGTAGTGATTGGAAAAGAAAAAAAAATGAAATAGTCCAGGGGTTATTCAGAGAATATTTTTATGGGTTTTTTCCACAGTTGAGTTTTATTTTATGTTGTTGGTACTGATTAATACAATCCTGACTGCTAATGCTCCCAGCTTAGTAAGCAACATACTACTTAAAAGCGAGTGATTCTCCTCCCTAGTGGGAAATGTTAGCAATAACTCATGGGGTCTGATGCAGCTAAGTGCCTGTAATTAACAGCACCACTCCATCTGTTCCCACCAGTCTGTTATCAGTCTTCTTCAGAGTCATTACAAGTTAAAGATTGTTATAACAAATAATGGGACTCCTGCTGATGGAACATTTGTCTAGGAAAAAGAGGTCCTTGCTTTTCTTTTTCATTACCATTTATCGTGGCTTTTTGACTTCTATTTGGATAAGTTTCCTTAAATGTGATGCAAATAAACTTCCAAAAGTATGTGCATTTTCTGGTTATATAATAAATTTAAGTTGTTGTTTACGGTTCACTGTTCTAAACTATTGACTTAAAGTGAATTCATGTTGAAAAAATTTACTAAAATATTTGAAAAAACAAAGCTCAGTGAGGCACTTAATGAAATGCTGACTATGCATAAGGGGGTGTTTGAATTTTTTTACTACAAGATAAGCTGCATTTGACTGTTATCCCTAAAGTTATATTTATAGCCTACACATTATACCACTTCTTAAAAAACATCACAAGCTTGCAAAAACAGTATTTCATTTGAGAGTGTCTTATGTTAACTCTTCTGTTACAGCAGGCTGTGAATCTTTCTCTCACAAAAAGCAGTTTCCTTCTCTTGGGTGATTCTGTGATACTCCTGTTTCCATGTGTCCATACACACAGGTCCAGCATCCATTCATATTGATAGAGAGGTAATGTGGAATTTTCCAGCAGAGTTTGAGCTGAGTGCTGGAGAGCCAAGATTTAAGTATGTATCCTAAGTTTTAGGGTTGCCTTTTGTCCTCAGGTGGGAGATTAGGATGAAAGGATGTCGCCACTGAGCAATATTAGATCTTGACAGAAGAAAAATTTCATGTTACCGGTTGCTTTCCCACCTTTTCTGTATATAGCACACTGTCAGCAGTACATCCACTTCCAAGGCAGCACAGAATTGAATGGAGGCAGTGTTGCCACAGTGCTCCTTGCCCTTGGCCATATCTTTCATTGGTTTCATTATTTTATTGCCTTTATTATTTCTGGGATGGTAATAGGGCATGAAGTGGCGAGTCATTATCCTTCTGCAAGTGGGCTGAGACAAAGATTCAAGTATCACTGTATTTCCTCTAAGCTTTATGTGGAGCATAGAACAGTGTAATTAAAACCAGCAGAAGTATTTAATAGCTTTTCAGCTTGTTTTTTTTCCTTAAAGTTATTGTCATCTGTTAAAGCAGGGAATGAAAAATGACCTCAGTAATGACATGCATTGAAACAAGCTTGTGTCAGTCCTGGCAGTGAAGTGTCTGGCAGAATTCTAAGCATCTGATTGCTCATTCCTTCCTCTGCTTTGCTTACCTGAAAGCAGCAGCAATGATTTAGCTCTGATCATTATAAGGAGGCAGAAAAAACTGCTTTTCCTGTAAGGACTCACAGCAACAGGGAGTTGACTGGAAGAGCTAGGGGACTGCATGACTGACATTTCAAGGTGAAAACATCTTTCTGAATTTTCTATGCCTGTCCTTGTTTAGGCTGTTAGAGCAGAGGAGTGCAAAGCTGCTTGAGCTGACTGCTCCTCAGGCTGGACTGTCTCTCTTTCATGCAAAAACATTTTTTAGGTAACTGGCTGATTCTCAGCAAAGCCCTCCCTCCTTGAAACACCCAAAACTTCTGATCACTGGAGTTTCATGCTCTTTTTGTACACAGAAACTTCCTTCAGCTGCCTCCTACAAAAGGACTCATAGCTCTGAGAAGCTTTAGAACTCTCCAAAGTGCAGGTTCTGGTTGTATTGGGTGTGCAGCTGAGGGCAGTGCTTCAAACCAGCAGGGACTGAACTTCTGCACTCCCACAGTGTCTGCACCTGCTGGAAAGGAGCTCACAGTTTTACACTGTGAAGCTGCTGGGGTTTGCAGAGGAGAAAATGGGAGTGAGAGTATCTTCAGTGTGGTGTCTGCAGAGATTGGAAGTGGGCTGGTTTGAAATAAGGTCTAGAAGAACAGGAAACCTTGGTCTTTCCAAAGCTCCCTCTGTTCTGTGTCATCCAGGTATTCAATTTTCCATATTTGTGGAGGCCTTTGTTCTGGCTCACTTCTAGTTTGAAGAAAACATGGCATTAAGGAAGCCCTTTGTAAGGAAGAGGATAGGAAATAAAACCTCGCTCATTAAAAAGCCTGTGATGGGATCCAGAGGATGAACACTCCTGGGGGAGTTTAACCTGACCTTAGGAAGGGCTACCTCCAGTCACTTTGATCACTCTAGAACTAAACAGCTGTGGCCAGCATTGTTTTTTATAAAAGAAGATAGGACACCTGGGGCTCCAATTTTCAAATTACATGCTCCCAGCTTTTGGGAATGTTTCAGGACTTCCTAAGCATCTGTTCCATATGTTCAGTAAATACCACCTGGATTAACTTGTAAGCTACCATTCTTAAGCAGATGCACTTCAGTCTCTGCAGATCTTGTGTCATTTGCATGTGATGAGCAAACAGACTGCTCTTGTTTCACCAATGAGATCTCTACCTCACTCCATGGAAATCTGTGTCTGAAGTCAGTTTATAAGCATATAAGAGATAGTGTAAAAATTCTTTGCTGTAGCAGAGGCCAATAATGCTGTTTATGAAAACAAACTGAAGCCAGCCATGCCAAATTCCCCTAAAGCTTTCTCTCAGTCCAGATTTCTTCCTTTCCTAGGGAAAAAAAAAATCCCACCAGGCTTTACTCAATCTGTATGTAAGTTTTAAAACCCAGTGCAGACTGAGCGAAGGAAGTATCAGTTGCACTCTCTACTAGATCTTGGACGTGTAGTATTTCATCTTCTTTGTTGCTATCATGTATTCCTAAATTACTTTTAGCCATTCTAAGAGATTTCTGGGACTAACCCCTGCTCTTTGCTTTATTAATGCAAATCCAACAAAACTCCACTAAGGCTAATTGAGTTACTGAGAGAGACCCTTGGGTATCTGTGGGTGATTACAACTTGTTCTTGGCAACCAGGTTTTTTTTGTACTTCATTCTCTTCAAATTGTTTTTGCTGATGCAGTTAGTTTCATTACAAACCAATAAGACTTACATGAATAAGGATTAGAGGGCTCTGATCTTAAATTTTGCAAATCATGATTTCTTTTATTTCCAGTGCTAGCTGCTGCACTTGTATCAAAGGTCAATTAGAGTGGACACCCTGTTAACCTGCTTGCTCCTTAGATCTCAAAGGTGAGAAGGCAGGGGCAGCTGCTCAGTGAGGCAATCAGGATCAGTGTAAGTAGTGATGCTTTACTGCTCTTGTTAATCAGGGGAAAAAATGAGCAGGGCTCTGTGTGCCAAATGTGGTGGCACCAAGCTAAATGTGGATGCATTAAGCTAAAACTTCTTTCTGCCATGTTTTCTAGGGACTTCGGTGCAGGCTCGAGTTTTTGCTAAAATTTGGTGCAAATGACCTTGTTTATACCTAAAACTTGCAGGTGTGAAATCAGCTCTTTAAGAGGCTCTGGAGCTTGTGATGTTCTGTATTTCTAGGGCAGAACTCTGCATGACCCCCGTGCCCATGGGATCTGACCCCACAGTAGTGTTGTGTCAGGCCAGCTTTCTCCATCAGAGCTTGCACACTGACCTTGGCACTGCAAGGCAGCTCTGCTCCATGAGAATTGAAATGCCACTTGCATTCATACAAGTCTTGCCCTTTTGTGGGTGATTGATCCAGCTACTGAGATTAAACTAAAGGACCATTAACATGTAGTAGCAATAATCACCCTCTTCTCTTCAAGAACAAGGATAAACCTGAACAACCTCAAACTTAGATGGTCCAGAGCTCTTACTGGCAGTAGTATTAAGGAATAAATCAAGATTGGCTGAGACCCTGTGCAAGTTGAATGGTCTTATGTTAGAACAGAACAGACTAGATTTTTAGTCAGGCTTGCTGGTCAAGAATTCACAGACCGTGAATGTGTGGAGGAAAACAACACAGCCCTGATCCCTGCCTCTTCCTGAAATTACAGGTGTCCTCTCAAAAGTAAGTTTAGGTTCCCTTCCATTTTCAGAAGCCTTCTTTAGGGCTGTCTTTGTCCTTCTGAGATTCAGTCCTGTTTTGAACATTTTTTTCCATAAGTACTTAGGGTGTCCATCTCAGTTTCAGAAGGGAGATGTCATCCTGGTCATTTTTTAATTAGGATAATAGCAATTCTTTTTTTCAGTCCATTCATTTGACCAGTGCCTTGGCATCAGGTTCTCACTGGTGGTTTTTCAGTATAGTGCTAGAGAAATGAGAGTCTGATCTCAGGAGTTTGGGGAATCAATTAAACATGGCTCCTGTTTGAAATCAAAGGAGAATTTTGACTTAAGTGATGAAAGGTCAAAAGAGCTTCTGGAAAAGTTCCTGTAAAAGTAGGAGATTGATATTCCTGTGAGTAAAGTATGGAGTTTTATTTCCTTTTATATGTCCCCTTAATCAGCATGATACTGAGTTGGATGAAGAGACCATTAAAAGGGAACTGTCTTGTTATGCAGTTACTTATACATGTTAGCAGTTTTAAAATTAATGCCTGCTTGAGGAAAAGACCTGGGCTATACTGAATGGACTCAATTTAGCACTCAATTTTCACAGAAAAAAAAAAAACCAAACCAGGTTAGAAGGGTCTGCAGTGTGCCCTAATCTTCTGTTTGTGAAGATTCTCAAGTGTGAAATTGGGATATTATTGTTTTTAGCACAAGATCGTCTTGTGGTTGGTTGTACCGTCTCCTGGAAGAATGCTAAAACTTGTATATTCCTGCTGCTTCCAAATGACACCATAACACAACCAGAGCTGATTATGCTGTCTTTGAGAACCTCACTTGGGCTGTTGCATCCAACAGGATTCACTGCACCTGGAAATGATAATGGAGATTTAGAGATCTAGAAGCAAGTGGTGGCTTGACACAAAGTTTTGTGTGGAGAGGGGGTGAAAAAGAACAGGAGAATAACCTTTTGTTTAGACAAATTAATATGGAATTAGGTATAAAAACAGCTTGAGCCTTCTGTCATTTTATCTCAAATATGAGAACAGGGGCATGTTTCCCTTTTGTTTCTTTTTTTGTTCTGATATTTGACTTCCTTAGTTCTTTAATACAAACTCTGGAGCATGCAGGAGTCATTGAGGAGAAAGGAGCCACTTGGCAACAGATCAGTCTGAACAAAATCTGCAGTTAAAGGCCATACTGGTCTCCATCACTGACATTATTTTGCTTTCCTTCTTCTAGTCAGGAATTCTTCCTCCATGGATAGATAATCCTTGACTGTTCCCCTCAGTGTTGTAAGCACCTTCCTCAAACACTGGTTGCTGCTGACACCCACATGGCAGAGCAAGTTCTCCTTCTAGATCTTGTATGAAAAATATGTTCACTAATTGAAAATGTACTGTTTTTCCATCAACCAAAAAACCCAGAGGGTCTGTTGCTCCATGAAGGGCTGTGTATGTAGGCCTAGCTGTCACCTCTTGAAATATTTATATCAAAGGAAAATACCTGGGCACTGAGAATTTATGCTGTTTGCTCCTTATGCTATGTGGAAAACACATCCTTTGTGTCACAAACCTGTTAAGACACAGATCTGGCCTGTTTCTAGCTGGGAAAGAAAAGTTGAAATTAATGAGAATGCTGATCATGCAGACACTGGGCAGTTTGCATGTTTCCAGTTTCTCCAGGAAACAGATGTCTGCCTTGTGGTTCTTGTGGGCACAGGGAGAGCAGGATACAGGTGGCAGAGTCTCTCTTGTGGCCCTCTTGGAGGATTGTAATTACGTGTGACAAGGAACTCCGAGGCTTTCAGCTCCTTGGAGGAGCTGGCGGTGTGAAATGGACTGATGTGTGTATGCAAGACAGACCTCACTGATTTTGCATTCTGTGACATCAGCACTCCACTGACATTAGACACTTCCCTGACTTCATTTGTTGTTTTCCAGGCAAGCAGCAGTTCAAAAAGACATTGTAGTCTTTTGTAGTCATTCAATCTTTTATTACTTTTGTATCACATTTGCTTCATTTACTGATGCTGGCACTGGATGCTCAATTTGTGATGTACTTATTGTATAAAAACGTCATCTCTGCGGTGAAAGTCCTTGAAATCAAGCTTTTGATGGTGGATTGAAATAAAACATGCTCTTAATGAATGGACAGTTCCATTCTTAAGATTAGATGAGATTTCTTCCTTTATGGTAAGTGGCATCCATTAATATCTGTATTTCCTTGGAGGGAAAGAACAGCAGTGTAAGTTAGAGGAACATTGACACAAGAAGTCTTGTTGAATTGTGGTGATTTAAAATAAATAAATAAAATGTGAAATAGCTTTTAGATTTATTTCTGAGTTATGAGTACTGAAATTAAGTTATCAGTATTCATTGCTGTTATCAATAATGAATATGTAAGTTGCCTCTCTGGAAAATCCATGACTAGGTTTGCCCTTCTAGTTCACGTTAATTTTCCTTGAAGGAATGAACAAGTGCAAATAATCAATCTGATACTTGTACAGGGAGGGAGATATTTGCTGCAGTATTCAGCCAGTTGTAATTTTCTGTAGGGGTTTTGCTTTTTTGATGTAAGCACATTGAAGGACTTCTACCTAAATGTGAATTCCCATTGCATTTTGTGAGTTTCTATGAACTGACAGGAAATTACTGTGAGTTTCTTTCAAGATCTCTCTGGATTAGATATTCCTATCCATTGGCTACTTACTGCCATGGCATCCAAGTGCCTTTGTCAGTGGAATTTTTCTTCACAGCCTTGGGCTTTCTTCCTTTCTAGGGTCAACCCTCTACAGTTCTCTTTGATTTGGTTCAGTTTATAGTTTTTATATATTGTGGGTTTCCTGTTTTCCTGGTACAAAGAAGTTGCCTGAATTAGAAACAGGGTGGAAGGAGTGAGGTGCTGTAAAAGTTACAGCCTCTACCACATTGTAAATCCTCGTGGAACCCTTCGCAAAATCAGCTTTGCAAACTTTTTCCTGGGTAATTCTTATTAATGGCTGCAATGTACATGCAGGCAAAATGTTCAATCCTTGAATGGGTGACCACAGCAATTCCTCTCCCCGGAGTGAGGTCAGGCAGTACATTTTATGGATGTTAGCGATGCATTACCGTCAGTGCTTTCTCCATTGGAAAAAATAACTGGCCTTAAAACAAGGTAAAAACATGTTGACTCTAAAAGACAATCTCATTATGCAGCAGTGCTAACAGGAACGAATGCCACTGTTAAACCCCAGCATAAATCTCCAGTTTGTGCTGATCCTGGAGACCTTGAAATCCCATCTGATTTGTTATTTGAGGCCGTAGCTGCTCAGAAGCAGCTTTGTGCTTGCCTTGTAATTGCTCTTTATCAGGCAATTGTGTCCATTTCATAACTGCCGTGTTGGCTCCGCATGCTGGCTTTGAGCTCCCAGTGATCAGCAGCTTGACACTTGACATTAAGTGCTTGACCTTTAGAGGGTAAGAGGAAGAGCTAATAATTCCTGGTGTTTATAGCACTGATTTTAGTGCGGTATTACTTCTCACCATCTCACATCTTCAGGCACTGTTGTAAATTTTTTCAGGTTTTAAAAGCAAATTGCTAAAGCACACCAAGCTTTGGTGCTGTGTGAATGTAATGTCTTGCATTGTAATAATTTTATCTTGGCATAACTCCTTAGTCCTTAAAATGACATGCAGGCCTCTCTTAAAGCCTAATGTTTGCCTCCCTTACTGTGGTTTTTGTAGGGGTACAAGCCTGTCTGCAGAGCTCAGCTCGAGAACAAGAAGAGAAGTACGAAGTCCAAGGTGGCCCCCGGCGAGGGCGGCTCAACCGGGAGCAGCTGGTGGGTTTTAGTGCTCCACACAGCCTGGATTAATGACCTAGGGCTGGGCAGCTCTGCCCTTTGCCACACTCAGAGGTGCAGGAGATGTAAAATTTTAATGTGGTCTTGTACAGAAAATTTGATTATGTGCAAGGTGATCCAAAGAGCTGTGAACACCCATAAAGCTGTCATTTTTCTCCATTAGTGGAGATGTTGCTGTAACCTTGTCAGGGGAACACTGTATTGCACTCTGTAGTATCACACCTGATGGGACAGGAAGTGATGTGCTTTGGCCTTCTCTGCTCAGCTTTAAAACCTAGTTCTATGAGAAACCATTTGTATAAGAGAAATGGTTCTATTACTATTTGTTTCCATTTAGGGCCGTTTTTACATTTAACTGGGTTCATTCCTGGTTATTTGCTGGATTACACTGGAGAATTTATTAACTGCATTGTAACAGTAGCTGTAAATACTCCTAACTCATAGTTCAAACCCTGTTATGCTGGAAAGTATTTAAACAGAAGCAAGAATTTACCACATAAACAAGCTTTTCTTGGTTGCACACTTACCCTGAGAACCTTGCATGTTAAGTTACTGTTCTACTTTGCAGTGGTGGTTATAAATTGTAAATTGTAGGGGTTGTGTATGCTCTGATTTTTCCTTTCCACTTTTTTCCTCTGTTCAGCTGTGAAGTCCTGTATTCATGCTTGTTTCTTTTTTCTTCCACACAGCTGCCTAAGTTGTTTGATGGATGCTACTTCTATTTTTTGGGACCTTTCAAACAGCACCAGAAGAGTGACCTGCTGGAGCTGGTGAAAGCAGCGGGCGGCCAGGTCCTGGTTAGGCAGCCCAAACCAGACAGCGACGTGACACAGACCATCAACACAGTGTCCTACCATGCAGAGCCCACCTCTGACCAGAGGCTCTGCACTCAGTATGTCATCTATGACGTGGCTTCCAAGTTCCAGCCGGAGAAAATCCGGCAGGGCAAGGTGTGGATGGCCCCCTCCAGCTGGCTCATAGACTGTGTGATGTCATTTCAGCTCCTGCCTGTGAAGTGAATATCAAATAGCAGCATCCTGAGAGCAAGGCTTTAAAATGGGCTGAATCTTGGGCAGCTGGGATGCTCTGACAAGCTGCTCTGAAGCTGTGATTTCTGTTTTGGATTCAGGAGAGCTTTGCGCATTTAAGTGAGTTATTAAGGTGACTGATATGTGGGAATAAATGAGCATACAATGGAGAAAAGGATTGAAAAATGTGCCTTGGCTTATTTAATATGCTTTATTTTTGCATTGAACTTAATAAATGCTTAATAAATAACCACTGACATTTCATAATTGGGATTTTGCAAAATGAAACCTTTTGCTTCCTTGATTTGAACCAGCCCTTTGTAGGCAATTGAGCATGACCCCATTTATATTGTGTTTAACATCCATTGATAAGGATCTGCTGTAATTATCAAGATTTCCCAGGCCAGAAATTGTATTTTTTAAAAAAAAAGGACTCATTGCATTTGAACCTGTGTAGACATGTCAGGTGACATTTATTATAACTTCTTACAAGTGAATTTTGCTGGAAATTCTTGGCATAGGATAAGTCTTGTGGAAATCAGAGTTGAATAAATGACCTGAATTCATCTGGAAGCAGACACTTTTGAGAACACTGTATTTAAATATCTTGGTCTAAAATTTACTTATTTGTAAAAAGATTCATGCTTTACTCACTTCTGTCCTCATTCATGCTTGTAAACATGTAACTAGAATTTAGTTCTATTTTCTGAAGGCTTTTAAGAATTGAGATCCTTATTTAATTATTATAGTGAATATTTTTGTATATTTGGATGGTTGCTCTCATGGCTACTTTAAAGAAAAAAAAATAGTGATCACAAAAGAGTTGCTTCACTTTGCACCTTTGTACCTAAAGAGCTGGCTACCCTGGATCAATGTTTGATTATTTCATATTTGTTACAATATTTCTCATAATGGCTCATAAGTTATTGTCAGAATGTTATGCCCTCACTCTGTGCTCTTATGTAATGGTTTGTATCTTAGCTTGTGATTTGCAACTGAGAAATGGTGTCTTGGAATAATACACAATAAGAATGATAGTTGTGGGCTAGTACACAAGTTTTGTGTGTCTGTTTTTCTATTGTTTGTAATAATGAAACTTTTTTATTGTGCAGTAAGCTTGGAGCATTTGTTGCATGAGCTTGGCTGCAGAATAAGTGCATATCCCATACATATCTCAACAGGTAAATGACAACGCTTTTCTGTGAGCTCAGTACAGCTGTGAAGATGGTATGTCACACCAAGAGCTGCTTTTGCAGAGGAGGAGAGCTGTTTTCTGTAACCATTGCTGCTGAAGGTCCTGTGCCCTGTAGAACCCTTACAAGTATTCACAGCAGGTAGAACAGGTAGAGTTTTCAATAGCATCTGCTAGATTTGAGTAGCTGGAGTATCTTAATCTCAGCACTTACGCTAGACTGAGTCATTGCTGTTCACTAAAAGCAGGGCTCATTAATAAGTGGAACAGCCCATGGGATTAATGTGGTTTGGGGTTTTGTGCAGATGAACACTGGCAGAGAATGAGGTACCCAGTCAGTACCAGGTGGGCTTGGGCATTTGTCTTAACAGTCGTAGCACATTTTAACTTGGCATTTTATAGCACATCAATATACCTAATGCAGTGTTCTTTGCAAAAGTAGCAGTGAATCTCTGCAAAATTCTTAAGAATGGAGCTTTTCTGCCCTGTATCAGGAAGAAATTTGACCCATCAGTAATCCTGCTCTATGTTCTAAAGTGGAGGCAGCACTTTTACAGATTTTAAGAGCTGTTGTTCCTTGGCAGATGCAAAGAACCTCAGTTAGAAAATTGCCATGAATGTTTTGGGGTTTTTTAAGCCATGCTCTGAACCTCTGCCTTGTTCCCTTGAATACAGTTATGTTATCAAGCAGTGTTTCTCTCCAATCATATTAAGAATCACTCCATATCACACTGAGGGGAGACCCTTACCCAAGATTAACTCTGGCCCATCTGCTTCAGGTCTCTGCAGGAATTCAGAGTGTGATCAGCTTATGTACAGGTAGCCTTGAAGAGCCTCACAGTAGACTTTGATGCCAGAGCTACAGCAAGTGCCAAACATTACTGAAGCACTGCAAGTACACAAAGGTCAGTGACACAGACCCTGCTTAATTTGCTCTTTCTCATTGTTGAAAGCAGGGGGATAGCACTTGATAAAAGAGCCTTGTAGTAAGCATAGATCAATCCCATTGGATGGATTTTGGCTCCTGAAAGCAAGGCTCTAAACTCCTGAAGCAAGGTAAGGAGTGTCTAGGGATCATTTCTCACTGTCTCTTCTAGTCTAAAACCCAGGGTGCACTAAAGGAAAGTACTAGGAGGCAGGCTGGAAATGGAAAAAGGTATTTCAGGAAGTGTGAGAGACTTGGGGTCCTGATGGTCATAGTAGCCTGGCTTAGTCAGAAGCAGTGAGTAGATGAGTTTATCAAAGAAAATTTATATTAAAGGTTAATGAAGAACTTCAGCTGTAACATGAATTTATATTAGTGTTCTCCTGCTATCCTGCATATACTAAATGTGCACTCAGGATTGGGGCATTTCATAGAAATAGAGAATGGGTTGGAAGGGACCTTAAAGATCATCTAGTGGTCATTACTTCATGTGAAGAGATATAAGTCCAAGACTTGTATTCAGGATTATAGATATTTTTATTGATCTTGATCAAAAATACTCAGCATCATAGAATGGCTTGGGCTGGAAGGAGCCCGAAAGCTCATCTCATTCTACCCTATGCCATGGGCAGGGACGCCTTCCTCTAGACCAGGTTGCCCCAAGCCCCAGTGTCCAAGCTGGCTTTGAACACTTCCAGGGATCCAGGGGCAGCCCCAGCTTCTCTGGGCAACCTGTGCCAGGGCCTGAGCACCCTCACAGGCAAGAAGTTCTTCCTCAGTTAATGATTTCCAAGCATCTTTTCTTGAAAATTATCTGTTTCTCTTAATTAATTAGTTGATCTGGGACACCTGACAACACCTTCAACAGCAGAGTCTGGGGTTCAGTGACAACATCAGTTTAACACCTCGAATAGTTAACAAGAGAAAACGTTTTTAGTAAATACTGTGAAATCTTTTTGAGAGATGTTTCAATATTTCTGCAAATGGTTCAGGGAAACAACAGGCAACCAAGCAGAACCAAACAGCAGTAGGTGCTTTTGCTCTCAAATCAGAAATGGCTTACCTGGGAGGTGCTGTGGCTCTGTTTCTCACAGCCCTCTTGTAATGATAACTAACAAGCATGGGAGTGCCCAAAGATATATCTCTGGTAAAAAAGATGTCAGTAAGTGCTTCACCCAGCTGGCACCTACACAGCCCTTAGGGGGATAAAGCCCCTTTCTTCTATTCTGTCCCAAGCTGTGAGCTGAGGTTGAACCTGAGCCAACATGGTTATCCCTGATCAGCCTGGGCAAGGCTCACTGCAGGAGTGACTGAAGGGAATTAATTCAAGGAAGGGAATAATTCTAGGCAGGGGATTGAAGCTGGTTCTATTTCCTCCATAGGTCTAGTGTCTTAAGACCAAACTTACTCTGGAACAGTTATTTTGTGTGGCAGTCTTCCAGGAGAACTGCATCTTGGCTGATGAAATTTCTGCATTCTGGACAAAGCTGTCTGCATGGAAGCTGTGGCCTGATGTAAAACTGCATGTTGGTGTGGGTTATTTGGGGGAGTGTATAAACACAGGGATCATCTGGTGCCCCTGCCTGTGCTTGCTGTGCTGCTTCCAGCTCCTGAAGGCTAGCTTTGCTGCCAGGGTGGCAGAGGGAAGGCAAGCATCAGCTCCCCACTGCCTGCCCTGCAGTGCTGTCAGAGCTGCTGGGCAGGAGCAGTTCTGGCCTGGCTTGTGCATTGGCTGAGCTGCCAGCAAAGTCTGGGTAGCAGCATCTTGGCATCTTGTTGAGGACAAGTCTGTGAAACACAGTAGAACAAAGCTTTTCCTTTTTCCTCCTTAGGCTGTTTTGTACTTCAGTGCTGGAAGATCACCTGGAAATGGGGCAGATGTGATGTCACATTAATCCATTTGGCCCCATGTCCTTTTTCTGCCTTTACTCCCATAAGCAGTTGGATGGAAAGGTTTGAATCTTTGGTATCTAAGGGTACTGCTTTGTATTTAAAGAGCCAACAAAGCAGGCTTAAATACCAGCTTAAAAACTGCAGCAAGAGGTCTTTGGACAGCTGGATAGTACTGGCTTGGAAATGGGCAGCAGTGTCTCAGTGGAACAAATGAAGATTCAGTTGTTTTTAATAGCAGTGCAGCATGTTCTATCTTTTCAGACTTGTTTGATTTAAATTAATGGTAGTTTAACTAGTGTTAAATTGCCCTTAAAAGCAGAAGAACATTTTGTGTGTAATCAGATGGAAGAAGGGGAGGAAGTCTCCCCACCTTTATTTATTTTTTTTCCTATGGAGAAGATGCACTTTGTGTGCTTCAATTTAATTCCCGGCAGGAGGGCTGGGCTGATGAAGTAGCAGAGAGCCGTCAGCTCCCGCTGCGTGTGTGAGATCCCGCTGTCATTCCCTGCTCTGAGATGCCGAGGGCCACGGGGAGGCTGCTCCCAGGGCTTGTCGTGCAGCAGGGGCCGGGATGTCTGGCTGCAGCGGGGTGGGAAGAGCGCTGCTCCACGGCTGGGAGGAGTTACGGAGCAGCACCGCCCTCGGCTGCCTTACAGTGCCTGCCCTGGATGTCCGAGGGTGTTCCAGAGCCGGGGAGGCTTTTTCCCTGCTAAGCACAGCTTTGGAGTTGTGAGCTCCCGTCGGGGCTGTGCCTGCTCAGTGACAGTCGCTGCAGCAGGAGTGGCTCTGCCAGCAGAGCAGTGCTGCCACAGGGGCTGCACCAGGGCAGGGCTCCCCTTCTCAAGCCCCGCAGCAAAACAGGTGCACAGTGACAACAGGGTTAAAATAGGGATTAAAAAACGGAATGTGAGGCAGCAGCTAAGCTGGCTGTCTTGCTCAGCTTGCTGAACTGATAAAAATGTACTTATTTCTTCAGCTAGTGTGGGGCTGGGTTAATTTGCTGCTAGTTTAGTGAACTGCTAACTCTCAGAATAGCCAGCCTTTTTGGTGGGGGGAGCAGGTGAGAGGCTGCCTCTTCTGGGAGCTCAGTTGCAATAGGAAGGCCTCTGAAGTGAGGTTTTTGGATTGCCATACACAGCTGTGTGCTTCCCAATCCCCTGAGCGGGGGGTCCCAGTCTCTCTGCAGGGTTTGTGCTGGGTGCTGCTGGCAGCCTGACCAGGGAAATGGTTTTTCCTGCTCTGCTGGAAGTGTCAGCTTTGAACAGCTGGTGCCAGGAGAAACCCAGATCAGCTACAGTTTGAGTCTAGCTGGAATTCATGGTCTAGCAAAATTTAATTCTGCAGCATAAAGGATCTGAAGGAACATTTAAAAAAAACTGTGAGCCTTTTAATTGAATTAAATATTAATATGGGTAATGCAATCAATGCTTTATTGATTGCATTAGCCACAATAATGTTTAATTCAATAAGTCTGCAGTTCTGGATCTTTTTCTTCCCTTGTGCAGCAAGGGAATGCCATATGCTCTGCCTGGCTGTGTCCCCCAGGCTTGTTTTAGGAGAGCAGGAGGTGATAGGACTGGGAGAGGGCAAAGGAGCCAGGCTGTGCCCGGGATTGAACTCCTTCATGTGCCCTCAGGTTGGCTGTGTAAAGCCAGGGTCACTGGCATGGCTGGATTCAAACCAGCTACTCTTAGTAGCATGCATCTTTTCTAAAGCCGTCTTCCAAACAATATTGTTATTAATGCAAATGCTGCCCCTGACCTGTGTGCTTTGCTTCTGGAGCCCGTGCCTGATGCAATGTTTCATTCCTGCTCTCAGCAGTTGAGTCCCAGCAGCTGTGTCTGTCAGAATGAGAAGATTTTCCACCCTAAGCTCACTAACGTGCTTCTGAAGAGGTGCCAGGTTCTGGTTTTAAACCCAGCCAAGCTTGAACAATTTTATCTGTGGTTGTAGGCAGAAGGCTTTTATTAAATTAAAGTCACAGTTTTGTTTAACTGCAAAATCAGAGGCAGATGTTCTCCCCAGCTCAGTCCACTCACAGTGCAAGGTTTCTGGCCTCTGCTTCTTTGCTTGCTGTGTACCTGTTGCACAAGGTGTGGTAAAAACATCTGGGAAGAGCTTGGAGTAAACATCTGGGGGTTTTCCTGTGATGTCTTTTAGTGGCCTCTTAGAGTGCTTGATGAAAGCAACCTTGACTCAGTAAGGAGAGATGGAGGAACTGCCTATACAGAATTAGCACCTGCTGCAGTGGCTGAGGCTCAGAGGTAGCCTGTCCCTACCTAGGCTTGGGTCTTGGAAGCCACAGATGTGGTGTCCCAGCCATCAGCAGGACACCACAGTTGCCCAAGGAGCTGGCTGGGTGTTTGTGCCTGCCCTGCACCCTGGGCCAGCGTGGGACACTCAGGCTTTTACCAATCTCTGTGGCCCCTGAGGAGATTCTCACCAACAGGGAGAGAAAGTGGGGGGGAAAAAGGGGTCAGGATTTGATTTGGTCTTGTTGCATTCCATCTACATTTATCAAATCAAAGGAAAAGCCCATAACCTTGCTTTTATTTCCTCCTTACAGGGCCCATGTGTTTCAGCACAAAGCCTTATTAGCATGCAGGGAATCTGGGTGCAGAAAGGATGGGCACAGTGAGCTCAGCTGCAGTCAGCTATCCATCAGGACCAGCTTTAGACACAGTCTCATGTTTTCCCTTGGTTTTGAGAGCATGCAGTCAGGTACTTTAGCAGGATTTGGACTGAAAGACAGGCTGAGAATGCAAAATGCAGTAGAAGCTCCCAAATTCACACATAAATGAGTGAGTGACCAGATGCAGCAGCTCTTGCTGTGGTTGAGCTGCTGTGGTTGTTGCACACTATGATCCACAAGTTGGAAGGAGCCACAATTCCTGAAGGCCAGGCAAGGCAGTACTGGCTCTGGATCAGTCTCTGGATGGCACCACAGTGAGCTGTTCAGTTTGGGGTGGCACTTGCACTACAGGCATGAGCAGTAATATTTGACCATGGTAGGTAAACACACCTGAGTGCAGCAGGGAGAGAGAGGCTCTAACCAGGCCTGGGGATGTGCTGCATAGTTCCACACATAATTAGTGCACATTCATGCAAGTATTTCAACTGTCTTTGTGTATTGTATAATTCACTTCTGGTCTCATTCTTTCCTCTTTCTCTTCACATCACTGAAAGAAAAGCACTTAAGTCTTACAATTCCAAAGCAGAACACACAGAAAGTGAAAAAACCCTCAAATAAAGGCATTAGAGGCTGTTCTGTCTCTTCATTGCCATGGTCACTTTCACCTCTTCTGTTCCTTCTTCACACTGTGTCCAGGCTGCTGCTGGTATTTCTTTCATCTTCAAAGAGATGATATTAAAGATAATTTTGTACCTGCTGGAGGAGGGAAATCATTGTTTTGGTGGTGCCCAGACCAGCACAAGAACTTGGAAAGGAGCTCATGTTGCACTGCCCATCAGCATTCATGTGGCAATGGAAGAGGTTTTATACAGAGGCTTCAAAGATCTGCTCTTGGGATGAGCAACAAAATTCCCCTGCTAAAGGAGCAGCTGCAAAGCTCCCTTTCTGAATCCTCACCTCCTCAGAGCCTCTTTTGCAGGATTTCTCTGCCCAAAGCAGATTGGAGAGCTCTCTTTGATCATCTTGCACTTGTAACCACCTTTGCATGGGTCCCTGCTGTGCCCACTCCAGAATTTTAGCCTTATTCCTTGCATTAGAGCAGTTGCACACTCTGGTTCCCAGGTGTTTCCCTGTAATGCATTTTGCATTAGCAGCTAGTATCTGGAAATCTAGTACCAAAAGGTTAATGTACACCCATTAGTCCTCTTCCCCCCCTTCTTCTTTATGTGCTAGTAGACGAGAACCAGTTTCATTAAATACATTAGGTCTGGAAAGGGTCTGGAAGCACTTGAAATTCTGTAAGTGCAGAGCTGTGGGGCTATTAATATTGTCCTGTCTAAGCACTGCAGGTAAAGGGATGTTGAATGATACCTTTCAGGTGTTTTCCAGCCTCCACAACCTTTCTCTTCCTCTTAAAAAGAGTTGGGGGTTTTGGAGACCTGCTCAGGATTGCTTGCTTGGCATCCTCTCCTTCTGTTTGGGGTCTCAGCTATGGGCAGGGTAAAGGAGGAGGGATGTCAGGGAAGTTGGGATGGTTGTGTGGGCAGCTGAGCTGGCTTTGACAGCTGGACTGTTCCTCAAGCTGCAAGTGGTTTTCTCCTTCCTCCCCCTGAAGCCAGCATGACAATTTCTGTCCCACTAATTAGAGTGAAGCTGAACCCTGTAAGTATCTCATTGCATTCTCTGACCTGCATTTTAGACAAGGTCAAGCTGTTTCAGTGAAAGAAATCTATTACTCTAACGATCCCAAGTGGCAAGTGGGAGGGCTGGCTATTTGTTTTGCCTCCTGATGTGTTTATGATTTGAGGAGTGTGCCACATTCTTTAACTGAAACCTTATGTTTTAGCACAGCAGACCTTTGAAAGTCAGTAATTTGGGTGGTGGTGCTGTAAGGCCTCCTGTCTCTGTGTGTATTGGGTTTGCACAGCAAGGTTTTGGGAGTAGGAGAAGCTGCTGGAAGCCCCCACAGGAAGGAGTGGCAGAGACAGCCTGTGATGCACTGACTGCAGCCCCCACTCCCTGTCTGCCATTGGGGGAGAGGAGGTAGACAAAAAAAAATCTCTCTACTGAAGGCTCAGGGACATGAAGATTTTTAAGTGAAATGGGGACATGCAAAGCAGGGTGCATGAACAGGTCTGGGTGTGGGAGTTCAAACGCAGCAGAATCATGGCCAAAAGAAAAGAAAAAAATTCCCATGGGCTTTAATTTCACTTAATGAGAAACCATTCAGAGTGTTCCATTTCTGATCCATATCTTTCCATTCCTATTCTAATGGTAATTACTGTAGCAGTTTATTAACAAAGAAATCATTTGATAGCTTTCACATGATCCCATACTTCAAGTATCTAACAACCTATTGATTCGATAGCTTGGCAGCGTTCCTGATTGAGGAGCTGGAGTTTGATTTTTTTAATCACTTTGATCGTCTCACATGCAAAGGATAATTATTTTTCTGGTTGAAACATGAGCTGGATTGCAGAATGATGGAATCTAAGCATGTCCTTGTGTAGGATCCCTGCTGCACCCACAGTCAGAGTTTTTACAGAGGGCTGAGTTACTGCAATCAGGTGTGCAACACACCTGCACAGAGGTAATTGCAATATTTGTCACTACTGAGTGTAATTATGCTGCCCAGAGGGCTGTGGATTCCCCATCCCTGCAAGTGTCCAAGGCCAGGTTGCATGAGGCTTGGAGCAACCTGTGGTAGGGGAAGGTGTCCCTGTCCATGGCAAGGGGTGGAACAAGACAGTCTTTAAGGTCCCTTTCAACCCAAACAATTTTATGGTGATTCTTTGATCTCTTTATGGCAGGTTTTGTGTTTGCACCTGTGTGCCCTGCTCTGCTGAGCCCCAGGTGCTCCATGGAACAGGTTTTGCAGTGGCAATGCATTTTGGCAGCCCTCCCTTGTGCTGCAGACTCATGGCACTGCTGGGTGATTCTCCTCCCCTGCTCTCACTTTCTGCATGGTTCCTCACTTTCTCAAGGTGATTGGGGAAGTTTCCCTGGACTCACTTCCCACTGGGACAGAAGACCAGAACCCTGCAGGAGCTCCTGGAGGGCTGTGCAGTTTGTGAGGGGGGAGTCTGCCAGAGCACACAAGCCCAGAATTGTGGTCCAGCCCCTCAGAGACAACCAGCAGCCAGTCTGCCACTCTCCTGGGATGGCTGGTTTGTGTTTCCACAGGAGTGAAAAATAAGGTTGTGTTTTCTGGGAGCAGTGTGTGGCATAGGCTGCTTATACATGTTGCTGTCCTGTTTTTGAGGACTTCTAGGAGATTGTTCCCAATTTTATTGGAGGCCAATGTGGGAATTGCGTTTCTGCTGTTTGATTGGGAAGCTTGCCTAGACAGAGGCCCAGCAGGTAGACTTGGACCAAACACCTTTTGTCACATCATGAGCCCTTCTGAAAGGAATGAGGGCAACAAAATGGATGGAAGCAACTTGCTGGAAGTTTTCTCATGCAGGTTTGGAAAGAACAGAAACATCTGACCTCCATGAGGAGAACCTGCCACCTGTGTCGTCTCAGGGCATTTTATGCACGTGACCCAGATGGGTCCCTGAACTGGTTGGTTAACAATTCATATACTTCTGGAACAGCCTGCAATGCCCAGGTGACCCTACACCCTGTTGGCAACAAGGTGCTGGGAGAACTTGAATTACATGTTGGTCATTTTCTCATCTCATATATCACAGACTGAAAGCTTTATGACTTCAGAGCTTACTGTATTAATTTTATGCATGAGTGCTTTATTTTTGCCATATGAGATATATCACTGGCTTGCTAGACCAAAATATCATTAGACCTGGAAAAGGATTTGGTCACTTAAACTTTGTCACCAAGGATCATTGCACACAGATTATGTAGGGCTGTACTGTGCCATTTCTCATGTGTTTATTAAGTGATTATAAACATCGAACCGCGTGCCTTCAGGGGACACTTGAGATCTGTGACTGCAGTAACATTTCATTTAAAAGGTGGCACACACACAGTGATTTGTGCCTCAGCAGGGCCCGTCAAAGGGTTTGCCTGGTGAGAAGGCAGAGGTCTGTTCCACCTGAAGGAGCTCTCCACTGTTGGACTCGATGGTCTCAGAGGTCCTTTCCAACTGAAATAGTTCTGTGGTTCTGTTATTGTGCATTTTCTGCCATCCTGGTGGCTGGCATCGAGGTCAGGATCCTGTGGCACCCAGGCTCCAGCCCATGCCTGAACCCTTGAGTGAATCACATCAAAGTACTTCAGCTGCTTTGGTTTCCTCCATCTCAGTTCAGGATGTCAGTCTTGGAAACACCACAAACCTTTCCGAAGTGCTGAGCCTACAGTGTTTATTGTTTCAATAATAATGACTGGAATTTTTATATGAACCCATAAAATACAGCTGTTCACCCTGAACATTCCAACTCTTTCTGCACAAGCCATTTACTGGCATCAGGTGATAGGACAAGGGGTTATGGCTTCAAACTGACAAGGGGCAGGTTTAAATTAGAGTCAGGAAGAAATTCTTTGCTGAGGCCCTGGCACCTCCAGGTTGCCCAGAGAAGCTGTGGCTGCCCCATCCCTGGAAGTGTTCCTGGCCAGGTTGGACAGGGCTTGGAGCAACGTGGGATAGTGGAAGGTGTCCCTGCCCATGGCAGGGGGTGGAATGAGATGGGCTTTAAGGTCCAAGCCAGGCCATTCCATTTCCCAGAGTCTGAAGTGTGCAGGACTATGGCTGACCACACCAGAGCTCTTCCACTCCTCAATCACCAAGACCAAAGAGCAGCCCCCATCTCCAGATTTTCCTTTCCATTTGCTGCCAAGACTGCCAGCAACCTGATCCCTTCAGTCAGGTTTTCCAAAGCGCTGTGTTCCTCTTCAGTCACTGAAGTAGGTTTTATTTTCCACAAAAAATTAGGAGAGCTGGTAAAGGCTGGGCCTATTCTGGAAATGGATGCTTCTTTAGGTCCCTTCTTTTCAAGTAAAATTTTATATTAAAATGTTTCCTGCTGGATAAAGCACAACCTGGAATTGTAGCTGTTCCCCATTTCTGGATTTCCACTTATAACCGAACAACTCCGGCCCACCTTTGATTCAGTGATCCACAGAAGAAAAAACAAACCTATCTGCCTCTTAAAAGTTAATTAATGCTTCTGTGATTCACTAATGAAAAAGACCGAGATGAGAAATAGGTGAGCAGTAAAGAGCTGCATAAATTCACCAACAAAGCTGACAGAAGCTTGCAATTGTGTTCTGAGCCTGAGAACACGAAGAAATGGGGTTAAAATGATTTGTGACCAGGAGAAGGAAGAATTTCCTTCTGTTACATGACTGCATGTAACTTTTATTAGTTTGATGATGTACAGAGGGACTATTTCTCTTGGAAATGGCTTTTTGGTTAACATTTCATTTTCCTCCCCAAAGTTAACTCTCTTGCAGTGATATGAAACACAACTCCCTGCAATTTCCTAGCCCCCAGCTTTATTAATAGCACTTGCTGTCATTGCAAATGATCTATTTCAGGCCAGGCCACAAAGCTCTTGTTTTGCAGGTGAGCGAGTCCTCTGCCCTTTATTGTGTGGCATTTCCACAGCAGGGCAAGGCTGAAAAATTGGTTAATAAAAAATAGCAAGAATAAAACTCATAATAGGTTGCATTGATAGTTGCATCACTTTTATATCAGCTGCTGCTCTTTAGGAATTTGAGTCTGTGCACTAATTTAATGTCACTGAATTGTCCTGGGTTTTGGTGTGACCTATCCTGATATTGCATTTCCAGCCTTTGTCACTTTGGTATTACTCAGTGCATCCACAGGACACCTGGAAAAGTACCAAGGTCACTCCTGCCTGCAAAAGGCACAGGTTTCCAGGGTTTGAGAGGTGATGCAGATTACCTGGCAGTGGATTAAGATACATTTATCACCCAATAGATATGAGAAAATCAGATGGAGTGGCCTCTTGCCATGGGAATAATTTCCTGTGGGGAATGGAGTTTTTAAGATCATGTCCTAGGAATGGAGAGAGATTCCTGCTCCTATTGGTGCTGGATGTAGCATCTTCTCATGAGGCCATTTTTTACCACTGCATCTTCTCCAGAGCAGGTTCTGGTCCAAATTTCTGTTTGTTTGAAGGGAATGTGGCTCAGTTGTTTTCATGATTCTTTTTTTTTCACATTCTCTAACCTGCTTGGTTTCTCTTTTCTCTTCATAGGTAACAGAAAGGCTTTGGCTTCAAAGCTTCCCTCCAGCACTTGTGGCCCCTGTACATGGAGGTAGCAGAATCTTTGCTATATGTTATGTTCTACAGGTGTTTCTATTCTCAAAAGAGTGGTTTTAGTCTCAAATTTAAGGTCAAATGCCATGGTTGTGTAAGACTACTTGGAGAGTGTGCCTGACAAAATGACAGAACAAGTCTGTGGTGGATGTGGGTGGATTTCTCAAAGCCTCTCTGTGCCCTGCTCGAGGTTAGAGGTGCAACAGGCCAAGCCTGGGTAGTGACACTTCCCTTGCTGGGGTAACTGCTTCAGAGGATGCTTCAGTGGTCAGGAATTCAGGTGTGCATCCACCTAAACTTCTATTTCTACGCTGACCTAACCTGCAGGATCTTGTCTCCTATCTGGGAATTTCTTTTTTCTGCTCTTAACATGATTTCACAGAAGAAAATTCCTGTATTTCTGCCAGAAGGCATCACACTCATGGGCAGCATACAAACACTGAGGGAGTTTTGGCCTAGGAAATGATGGCTTTGGTTTGTGATCCACTTTCTGAAATCCCAGAAGGATGCAGAGAGGTGGGACTGCAAATGGTGGTTTGATCCCCATGCTCCAGCTGGATGGAGACCAGCCTTGGATCTTCTCAGAAGCACCCAAGAGGAGCAGGCAGGGAACCCCCATGGTCTCATGGCACTTGTGCCATGATTTTAAGGATTGTCTTTCCCTAACTGCCTCCTGCTCCCTTGCCTGAGGCACCTGCACCTCCTTCCATTTAATGTTTTTCACGCTGCTGACAAAAGCAGTGGGATTTAGGATGTCTTTTAGGAGGGCTTAAATATCCCATGGAGCTTCACAGCAGGATAACAAACACACTTTGTTATCCAGGCACGTCTCCGTTTGCTTTCCCTTCACGCTGGCGGGGCAGGGAGGGGCAGTGCTGTTTGTTTGGAAACGCAATTAGCCCAGGCGCGCAGGCCCGCGGCCAGCCGGGAGGATAACCTTGAATCCAGGGAAGTGAGGGGAAATTGAAAGCCATCTGCAGCTCCAATGGCTCCCCACACAGCCCTTTGGCTCACAGCTTCTACTCCTGCCAATAAAGTGCGAGAAGATCCGCAATACAATGGGAAATTGCTTCTTTGGGTATCACAGTATCTTGCCTTAGAAGTGCTTTAACCTTGGCCTCATGCTTCCTGCGGGGCCTGTTTGCTGTGCTGCAGAAGTGCCCACACCAGCCAGGAATGTATAGGATTTTCCATCTGAGGAAAATTAAACCCCAAAACCTTTACCATCCTCTCGATGCCAGACATGCTCTACCTGCATTAACTTGAGCTTAATGGACTGCAAAACGAGCCTTTCAGCGTGTATGGGAGTGGATTATTTGCAGGAGAGCAAGTTCCTCACATTTTTATCTCTTCCCTTTCCCAAAGCTTTTGTCCTTTGGAAAAAAAAGGAGAAAAGGCAAACACAGCCAAATTACAGGAAGAGAGTCGGGCCCTAAGAAGTCCAGAGAACTGTTTGGGCAAGACAGAGGGTGCATCCACCAAGGCAGGTAAGTAATGAAAAGAGCAATGGCCATTGCTCCCTGTCTCTTAAACCAAACTGATGTTTATTAGCCAAGATCTTGGAGGCAGTGTTGGGAATGGTGCAAACACTCCAGGCCACACTTTTCAGCACTCCAGCTGGACTCCTCACCCTGGCTTTATTGCAGCCTTTCCCAAAGTCCTCCAGGGCAGGACCTGAGGCTGCAAAAGAGAGAGCCCGCTGCTGGTGGGATGCTCCTGTCTGCAGTGTCCACTCATCATCTCACCCTGTTGCACAAGGGGTGATGGTTTTACACTGAAGGAGGGTCAGTTTATACTGGATATAAGGAAGATGGTTTTTGCAGTGAGGGTGGTCAGGCCCTGGCACAGGCTGCCCAGATGTGGTGGCTGCCCCATCCCTGGAAACATTCAAGGCCAGCTTGGATGGAGCTCTGAGCAACTTGGGCTAATGGAAGGTGTCCCTGCTCATTGCAGGGGGCTGGATTAGATGGACTTTAAAGGTCTCTTCCAACCCAAACTATTCTGTGAGTCTGTGATCACCACACATTGTTTGGAAGGGCAGTTTAAAGCCTGGTGAGCCCCCTTTTTCACCTGCTTCCTTGGAGTTTTGCCTTCCAGATTCACAAGATTTTTTTTCCCAAACTCTGTAGGCTTGAATTTGGCTGTTTCTCCAAACACAGAGCCAAGGCACCACTGGAATCCCTGAAGAGACAATCCATATGGGTAACAGGATAATCCCTGTGCAAACTGGGAGGGAGAATGGGCTGGTGGTTTCTCTTCAAGCTTTCATGGGTTATTACTGTCAAGACAAGCAGCATGGAACACTGTGTGTGTTTAATGACCAAAAGTACCCTTCACTGTGTCCTTCCCAGTGCCAGATGCCTTACAGTCTAAATGAGGATCTTTAATAGTGGCATTAATTATTACTGAAACCCTGCTCTGTCCCACTGATACAAGTCTAATAGCTCACACTTGCTCTGCCTCTCTCCTCCTTTCCCCAGATCACCATCTCCTGTATCTAATGCCAACATCAGAAAGGCTCCTTTCACCTGGTTGCTTGGGCCACCAGCATGGAGTGATGTGCAGAAAAGGTCAGGCACAGGTCCAGCTCCAGGGCTGCTCCATGAACTGAGGATTGGGAAGGCTGCTTTGGGAAGGATGCCCTGAAACTGTCAGAGAGCATCACTTGGTGCTACCATAGCCACACCCTTGCCTTCTTTTATGGGAAGCCCAGTGCCAAGAAAATATCAGCTCCCAGCTCACAGGGATGCAGATAACTAATTGAAATAATTAATTAATTAAATGCAGATATCTCTACCCTGTGAGGGTGGTGAGGCCCTGGCACAGGTTGCCCAGAGCAGCTGTGGCTACCCCTGGATCCCTGAAAGTGTCCAAGACCAGGTTGGTTGAGGCTTGGAGCACCCTGGGATAGTGGAAGGGGTCCCTGCCCATGGCAGGGGGGGGAATGAGATGATTTCTGAGTTCCCTTCCAACCCACACCATTCCCTGATTCTATGAAATAGTGGCTCCAGAGGAGCCAGCACAGTCAGAGGACATGAACTCCTGAGAAAGGAGAGGCTTTGTCTGTCTCGAGCAGCCATGGATAAGACCCAGCTGTCTGCCCAAAAGACGAGGCCATCTCTGCAGATGGGGTGCAGCCATCACCTGCCCCCAGGGACGAGACCAGTCAGTGCTTGTGCTGTGCCATCCCAAAGGAGCCTGGCTTAGCTTTTGTGTTGGGTTCTGTCTTTCCTTGCAATTTCCTAGTGCATAATTATCCCTTTGTCTGTGCGTGGCTGAGCGGGGGCATGAGCTGGCATCTTCTGAGAGCAGAGCTCTTCTAAGTACTGGACTTAGTCATGGTAAAAAGATACTTTCTCTTCAAAAAAAAAAGGTAGTCTATCTGCAAATACAAATAAATCCATACAGTGTATTAGATGGCCCTTGAAAGGTTCCAACCCAAACCATTCTATGATCCTTAAATATATAAATACAGGCAATTCCTTCCCATGCCTTCCATCCCCTGTGTTTTAAAAGCTGAGCTTCCACACCACAAGGAAGGTGGATTCTTGATAAATTTTTCATTTTCTCTATTGACTTTCTGTTGCAAACCTATGTCCTTTTGCTGTGTAAAGGGCATTCATTTGCCCTGTATCCACATGGGCCCTCTTTCCCCTTTAACAACTACCAAAGAGAAACACTTTATTGCTCTTGCTGTGTTGGAATCCTGGGATTTGCTCTTTGCTTTTACCTCTGGCAGGGCTGTGGCTGGACAGGGGTTGCTGCAGTGGATCTGTTATGCAGGGGATGGTCACCAGGGCACTCAGCTCACTGTGTGCTACTGAAGCCATTGTGTGCTGCTGCCTCAGGAGCACTGGTAGCAAAGTTGGGGATTTTCCCAGGCTCAGCCTGGTTTGGAGCATGCTTTGCAGCTTCCTGGGGGAGAAAGACATTGCCCTGCTGTGCTCCGGAGCTGAGTCATTACCCCTGGGGTGTGCAGGAAATAATTTTGTAATTATAAAACAATCTTTACTAATGGCATATTAATGAGGACAGGGAAAGGTGATGCTCCTGGGATGGGCTTTCCCACTGCTAGGAGAAGGAGGAGGGAACTGTACACAGCTGCTGCATTTTGGGGGCAAAAATGGCATCACATCAGCGAGGTTTGGGTGTGAGAACCCTAAGGAAGGATTTTTCCTGACTCTGGGTCTGTTTCTTCTGCAAAATTCACTGTTGCTCCTGCTGAAGGTGTTGCCTCTGAGCTGTCCACTCTCTGACCTGCTCTTTTGGCTCCCTTTTCTAGCCACATCTGCTAGGCTGTACCATTTCTATCTCCCCTCATTTTTCCAACCCATCAACTCCACCTTCCCCTACTTTCTGCCCTGCCAAGCCCTCTGCTCTTCTTTACCCCTCAGCATCTTCCCTCACCTTTATCCACCTTCTCTCCTCCATCTTCCACAAATACCTGATGTATTTTCAAGAGTGTCAGCCTGGGGGCACGGGCAGGACGGTGCCCACGGAGGAGGTTGTGCTCTCCCATCTGATAACATGTGTACCAGGCACCTTTCCCTTCAGCTGGCAGCCTCTGGAAGCCCAAGATGAACCTTTCAACAAGATTAAAGAGATGGTATTAATTGCTATCGATCACGGGTCAACAAATTAAATTGCATCTGCAACTGCATCTCTGAAAGGTCTAAATGAGAAGAGTAGTTAATGGGTCTGGCTGGCCCAGAGCTGTGATTAATTAAAGAAAGAAATGAACTACAACATTAAAAAAAAAAAGGAAGGAGATTGGGATGAGGATGACATTCTGTAGTGTATTTGGAGAGTGTCTGATGAGAATTCGGTTCTGGTTCCACCCTGGCCTGAGAGAGGCTGATGGGAAGCAGGGTGGTGGCAATGATTTTTGGGGCTGCTGGCACCCCCAGTGCTGTGGAGACACTGCCCACCTGTGACTGGCAACTCTTCCACATAAACAGTGGAAGGTTTCCTAGAAAACAATCAGTGCCCTTCAGTTCTCCTTGTGGTCCCAGACCTTGTCCCACTGACGCCCTGGTGCTTGGGGAGAGCTGTGGATCCCTGGGTGGGACTGTGTCTGACACTGCTGGACTGGGGAAATCACTTTCCCTTCTACAATCTGAGCCACAGAGACCTTGCAGACACATCCACGATGGGATCTGCAGGGCTTTCCCTCATGTGACCCAGAGCATGCTCCAGCTCCTGTGTGGGGTCCTTGGGGTCAAGGGGTCCCCCTCCATCTGCCTCTTCTTCCCATTTGTTTTTTCCACAGTGTTGTGAAAGAGTGAAGGGCAAAATCCTGAGCATTCCCATGTTCCTTAGCAATCCCCCTGCTCTTTCCATGCCATTCCAGCACTTCAGCATCCCACTGGCAGCTGGGAGAAAAGTACTCCTGGGTGGGAATAAGGGCGCTACTGTGACTCCTCGGGAAATAATGAAGTAGCACAGCATGGAATGGAGATGGTGCTTAATTAATAACGAAGAAAATAATAATATGTGGCACGTATAGTGCTGTACTTGTTCCAAGCACTGTACAAACATTAACTACAGTAATTAAGCTGTAATTAATTAGAGTAACTACTAATCAGTGTAAATAATGATGCATCTGGAGGTACCAAAAGGAGTTTGTGAACTGAAAGCAAATTTCCATGTTCAGGAAATGGCATCAAATATAAAATGGCACCAGTAAAAGTAATAAAAAAGCAGATGGAGGTTAAAGTGTTGGTCCATGGCAGCTCCACAAATGGGAATCCTGGTTTGGCAAAGCACAACTGGTTTAGTGAGTTACTGCTGAAACACTCCCTGAGCAACCCATCCCATCCATGGGATTCTCATGGCTATTTCCAGGCTCCCCACCTGCTCTTCCCAGCTGCACTCACCAACACTGTGAAGAGACAGAAACTGGAGCAAGGGATGAGATGGGGAATTGGGAGCTTGAGGGGCTGATGATCAGCAGAGTAAAATACACCACAAATATATAATTTTGGGGTTTTTTTGCTGGTTCACACACTTTATATTTAACAAAATAATTTTTTAATAATATAGTCTTTTGCACATCAAATATTGTTTCTAGGACCCCTCCCTCCCATTTGTACAGTTTTTTTTTTTTTCTCACTAGTTTCAGGCACACTATTGTTTGAAAGTTTTGAAACTGGATAGTCATTGACAGGCAACAGCTTACAAAGAAATGTGGCGATGACGTCTCGAATGGTGCCAGCTCGGCCTGCAGGGAGCCCATGCTCAGCCACAGGACAGCAGTTGCTGTGCTACGTGCTCCTCCCACCCCTGCCCTCCAGGAAAACACCAAAATGGGGAAGAGATGAAAGTATAAAGGCATTTGTGTGTATAAACTGAGCCTGATGTGCTGATCTGCTTCGGTGAGGATGCTGTGGGGAGGATTTGCTGCCGTCACTGTTGAGAGCAGGTGCTGGACTGGAGCCTGAACTCTGAACAAAACAAGCACCACCCCCTCCATGGCATTGACCAAAAAGCAGGGAACCAAGCGTGGACAGAGATGGGAAAGGCCCCTGTGCTTGCAGGGAGATGACATTGGCGGCTTTTCTTTCACAGTATCGCCTGGAAGCTGCAGCCTGAGAAAGCAGGAGGTACCAGTGCTGGAAAGCCTGATGGGAACCCTTGGCTGCTGGGGACCTCTGCTCCTGGCAGGCAGGCACAGAAAGCAGCTGCTTCCGAGAGACAGCCCTCACAGGAGCCCAGCCCAGCCCTGCTGCACCATGGCTTGCTTTATCCCTGGCAGTGTGGATGCTCCCAGGGAGAGCCAGGGCAGCTCTCTCCCACTGTAGCAAAGGGCCTTACCTGCCAGCTGAGCCAGTTTAGTGCTGCCACAGCCATGGGACATTCCTGGAAACCTCCAGAGTGGGGTGATCCCATATTTTAATTGTGACCTGCCTGAAGGCAATGAAACACTGCCCTTGGCTCCAGTGAGAGCAGCCTCGGGATGGGACAAGGCAGGTGAGCAAGTGCTCAGCCCAGGAACCAGGGACAGGTGGGGCCCTCTTCCCTCTGCTCCACCACTGATGCCCCAGCCAGGAATCATACACAAACAAGCCAGGTAAGATGTTGCTTTCATGGAGCACCTTCTGTTTGGCTGCTCCAGCCTGGCCATGCAGCTGCTGTGGGCTCTGCTCCCATCAAGGTCACATTGACTGTGTAGGTGTCTTCGACTTTATTGTCCCCACTCAGTGGAGAAAGTGTAACACAGATACAGCTTTGTGTCATGGCTGTCTGGTCTATACCTGTGCATCTACCTTGGTCCTGCTGCAGGTTACAATCCACCTTGGGTTTTTTCTTTAACCCCCCCATCCCTTGTAATTTCTACCTCTCTCCTGTCCTTAGTGCCACCTGCACTTACAGACACAATAAAAATGCTCCATCTATTGCTCCACTCGTAGCTGTATTGTCCCGATGATCCCAGCTTAGGAAGAGACTTTTAAAAGAAAAATCACAATAGCAAAAAAACCTCCAAATAAATAACTGTGAAAAACCCCACGATCCACACTGTAGAAAGTGAGAGCAGTGAATCCATCGATGCCTCGGAGGCATTGCCAGGCCAGGAATGTGTGTGGGCTGTTTTCCTGCTGTCCTCCCCCAGTCCGAGCAGCGCGTCCCTGCCGAGCACTGGTGACTCCCAGAGCAGAGCAGACACCTGGGCACCGGGAACAGAGTGTGTACAGTGGGACAGGAGCTGCAGGGGGCACGGGGACACCCTTCCCCACAGGTACGGATCTCTGCTCGTGTGGCACCCTCCAAGGGCTTGCTGGGGACCCTGTGGCAGCTGGTGGGAGGTCGGACACGTGGGCAGCATCGAGGCCATTCCTTCATCATCACCATCACCACCGTCAGCGTGAGCGGATTGTTGGCCGGGGGCTGCTACAGAGCCTGCTTGCCCTGGCACTCGCGCTTGGAGCACTGCGCCGGCTTCCACCAGTCCCCGTTGTGGCAGTGGCAGATGTTGCAGTCGTCCACCTTCACCTCGATGCCCGCGGGAATTATCGTGGTGCCCGCAAAGCAGTTGGGACCTGTGGAAACACACGGGGGTAACAGGATAAATACTCCGTGTTTGGACTGGGGGCAGCACTCTGCCCTAAGCCTGGGACAGGCAGGGACCCAGCACCAGCCCCTTGCTGTGCTCTGGCCATGCCACCGCCACTGCTGGTATCTGCAGCAGTGCTCCCACCTTGCTCAGTGCCCAGCCTTGGACCCACAGCAATCCCTTCTCATTTTTTGGTTGCCCTCAGGCACTAAAGGGGAAAAAAAAGGCCTCAAAACTTCCCTCTCTCTCTCTGCACCCAGCCCCTAGAACAAATGACATTGGCAGTCAGCTTTTTCTACTTGGCTGACCACTAATTTAGTAACTCTTTTGCCTTAAATTTTGGCTGCAGGATGTACAAGACCATGAGGACAAGCACGAAGACACAGCCCAGCCTTCACTGCTCCAGCCTGGTAAGCCTGCAGGGAGCTGCAGGGACCAGAGCCAATCCATCCCCTAAGGCCATTGGCAGCCATGCTCCAACACCAGGTAACCCCAAGGACCTCCACCAGCTTGGAGCTATTAACCAAAAATTATTTCTTGCATCACCTCTCAAATTAGCTTTCTGATAAAATCTTGGTTATTCTCCTCAAGGGTAATTCCTTTAATCTGCTTAGTATTGCTTTGGGTCTTTTTTTTTTTTTTTTGGCTTCTTTATTACACAATATCAAAGCTGAGCAGCAAGTCAGCAAGGATCTTATTTCCCAGTCACAGAATGGTTGGGTAGGAAGGAATCTTAAAGCCCTTTCTGCCTCCTCACAAAAGCCCCACAAATATCCACTGCCCATTATCCCTCTGCAAGCTCTCTCCTCTTCCCCTCTTACTCCTTCACTGCTTAGTGCCAGGAATTAATGTCAGAGCCAGAAGCACACAAAAAAAAATTCAAGGCAGTCACACTGGTAGCATTGGGGAAGCATAAAGACATTTGAAAAGTGTTTTGTGGCTCGAGTGCTGCTCGGAAGTGTCACCCCTTGACTGGCCACCAGTTTTAATCTATGCCTCCGGTGCACGAGGTGCATTCCGAAGGTGAGAGTGTGTACAGACATGGAGTTACAGGCAAGTTGTTCCTTAAGCCTTAGGCTTAAGGCTGGGAAAGGGAAACAGGGTCCCTTATGAGGCTGGAAACAGGCTGAGCTGTAGCCAGCCCAGTGCCAGGGTCCCACATTTTATAGTCTCAGAGAGCTATTTATGCCCTGACTTCAGTAAGGTGCTCCTCAGGACCCTCTGTTGAACAGGCCACGAGTCTTGCATGGCTGGGCTTAACCAGATAATTCAGTGCCTGAGTGTTACTTGTGTTTCAACACCCTCCTGCCTTCATTAAAGATCCCTTCAAACATGGCTCTACAGCAACATCTCACATCCATCTTCATCAGACCATGACAGAAGGGCTGGAAAAAGATGCTTGGATGGCTCCTGTACAGAATTTGGGGTGACAGGGTGTACCCCGGGGCTGCTGCTTCTCCATGGGCAGGGCCTGGGAAGGCAGGCAGTGGCACTGGGAAGGTCTGTGCTGCTCCATGCTGCCTCTTCCTTGGCCAGGCCAGCATGTGAATTCCATCAGGATTCCAGGAAGAAGCCAGCATTTATTCCAAACAGATTCCACTGCACGTGCATAGCCAGAGCACAAGTGACACAGGGCAGGTGGCAGTGGAGCAGCCCTGTGAGTGGGGATGTTTTAAGGCTGCTGTGAGCTGGGCCTTGAGCTGGACAAGCTCCAAAGAGCCCCTCCAACCTCAGCCATTACAAACTGCAAAAAACTTTTAAAGCCAGGAGCTACCAGCCAAGAGCATGAACAGAACAGCCAAACTTTACATATGCACAAATGGTATCTGTTTTTCCTTGCAGGCATGAGGTCAGAGCAGTCATGACCTGTTCTGGTCATGAGCTGAAGATTTCCCAAATTGATGTCTGTCTGGAAGACGCCATCCTGGTCGGAAAGGCTGTGATTCCAACGGTGGTATGTCTCTGGCAACCCACTGAAGTTGTCACATTTCCTCAGAGCCTTTGAGTCCTTGTGCTGGCTGTGCCACTGCCTGTGTTCTTCACCTCTGGTTTAATTCCCTGTTTCCTGGAGCCCGGTGTGTGGGGGTGTGTTATGACCCAGCGAGGGTGTTGCTGTCAGGTCATTGGCTGCTGTTAAATGTCCAGGGTTCAAATGCCATGAAAATCCCAATAACTGCAGGTAGCTGTGTCTGAAGTTGAAATAAATGCCTGGGATGGCATGTTAGTGGGATGCTCTGACTGCCTGTCGATGTCCAGGATGCCCAGGGTGGGCAGCCTCCACACAACACTCTGCCCTGCACTCCCACAGCAAAAAAACTCCTTTTCATTGTAATAGAAACAAAAGAGCTTCCTCTGGAGATTAGGGTGGTAAGGAAGGGGGAAGATCTTCTTCCCTCTTGTTGCCCTGTCTGTTAAGCAACTCATTTGAGAGGCCAGTGCTGCCTCCACACCCACACATGTCTCCAGACACAGCTTCATCTGGATTTACAGCACTGCCAGCCCTCTCCAGGGGCTGGCAACAGATGGGAGGCTGGCAGTGAGGGAGCCAGCAGGTTTGTTCACTCACAGGTGAGTCAGCTTTGCCTCCCAGACAGGCTTTGGGGACCCAACACCTCCCTCATGGGACTTTGGCACCTCAGTGGTGCAGGGATCATGATCAGCCAAGGGTGATGGCATTGGGACTGGCTGATGGGGTGCTGCCAACTGGGCAAAAGCTTGTTTTTCCTTCATCCTGCTTATCTGTGCATTCCTTGGCTGCCCTTTCTCCTCCCAGCAGCCCAGGTCTCTTCTCCCTCCTGAGCTTCCCAAGGGGGGTGATAGGGAAATAAAATAATCAGTAAATACCCCTCATTAATGCCCCAGGACAGGGAGGAGCAGAAAGCAGACACTGAAGAAAGAGGAGATGGATGAGGGGGATGTGCTCAAAACATCACCTGCACCTCTGAGGTCCCCACTGGAGAGGGGATCCCTTATTCTGGGACAGCAGCACAGCAACGTCCCTGCCCCAGCCAAGGACATGGGGCAACTCCACAAATCTGTAATTAAACACTAATGATCTGCCCCTCTGTAATTAAACACTAATGATCTGCCCCTCTGATCCCTGGTATCTGTTGAGCCTGGAAGGACCTGGCAAGCATCTCTGTGTGTAAGAGAAAATCGTTGGGATAGTGCCCCTGCCCCAAAGGGGCTGGGTAAGGCAAAGGGGGAGAATGACAGCTATGCTGGATAAATCACAGCGACTGCCAAACCAGCCCCTGCTGCAGCAGCACCGAGCATCCCTGGGCTGGCCAGGGAGCTGCAGTCAGAGGCTGAACCGAGGGAAAAATCACAGCAATTGGGTTTGTTTTCTTTCTTCTTGGCTTTTAGCAAAATGGAGGAAAACGTGACGCAGGGCTCTGCTGACATCTGCCCTCCTGTGGGATGTTCTGCCTCTCTCCTGATGGACTTCAGTACTTTTAATTCGGGCCAACACTGCCGCTGCTCTGGGCCTTGTCCTTCCCAGCACTCTCAAAATAGCCCCTTCTGCATTGCCTGAGTGAAATGATTTCTTTTGCTCACCACAGTGAGCTGGACAGAGCTTTATTGCATTCTCTCTCTCCCACTGCTATCCCCCATCCCTACAGAAACATGGATTTCTAACAGAAGGCAAAAATTCCACACTGCATGTGTGATAATTCAACTTAAATTCCCACTGCCTGAAATCCAGTTTTCCAGCACAATCACTACCAGTCAGCCTCTCCCCCTCTGCTTTTTTTTTTTTTTCCCCTTTTAAACTTTTCCCACCTTCCCACTGGAAACTGGATCTTGTTTGTCCGAACTGGGATGCAGCGAGCATTGCACCCGCGGTGAAGGCGTGAGAAAGAGGCACTCAGAGAGGAACCCTGCACTGCTGGAATTTAGGTGAAAATGTGCCATGGCACAGAAAATGCTTCTTGGCTGAAGCATAAGTCACCAGGGAGTTTTCCAGAAACTTTGGGATTTTTAGAGCTGGCAGCTACTGGTGGAGATAACCTCCAGCACTTGGGGATCTGCATGGCTGTGCTATGTACCTTGGAGGGGCTGCAGCCCTTAAAGCCACAACCAGAGCCCACAGCAAGAAATCAAGTCCTATTTTTTTTTTCTGCTGTGCAGCAGAACTCAACAGACTCTTTTAAATTATCTAATATTCTTTTTCCCTCCCAACATTTCCAAAGCTCAGGGCCCCAACCCAGCGCTGCTGCTGGCCCAAGCTTTTCCCACCATGGGTGCTTGGAGGAACTGGATGATACCAGGGTCTGCCAAATCAATGCCAAAACAAACCCCCAAAGAATGACACAGAACAGCAGAATGGGTTTTTAAATTATTATTCAAAGGAGGACACTGCTCAGAAATATTTGATGACATGTCAAGCACATCGGGTTACTTACAATAACAGCAGCAGGAACAAGAAGCTGCTTTGGGCAAGGGCTGTTGTCCTGCTCTTGGTAAAAGCGTCTTAAACTGCGACTGTGATGATAACGGGACACTCATCACCCTTTTTCCTTGCTCAGGGAGACTGATGGGAGAAGTTTGCTGCTCCCATAGACAGTGTAATAGTGAGATTTGCTTTGCTTAACACAGTTAATACTCATAAAAGCCAGCAGCACTCCAGGCTGTTTGCTAGAACAGCTGTGAACATTTTTATGGAGATGTATTAGGGACATTCAGATGCTGGTTTGATGGGAGAGATGTAAAAAAAATCATATTTGGTTTGTTGTTTGGGGAGAATGATGGAAAATTCTGCAACCATCTGCTGAAGATCAGGTACTTGGGTGATGACCCTGCTCCACTGCACCCCTGTTCCAGAGGGAATTCAGGGGCCAGGCTCTCTCCAACACCATGAGCCTTGGAGCCACTTGGTGCCGAACAGCAGCGTCCCTCCAGCTCCCTGTGACTCCTCAGATGGGTTTTACTGAACTCAGCAGCTCTGCCTGTGGCTTTCAGCAGCTCTGAATTTAGCTTTGTGTGTGCAGAGAAGCAATAAAAGGAAATCAAATGTTAATCAAACAGCGAGCACGGATTACTTCAGGCCAACTGTGATATTCAGATGTGCCCTGAATAGCATCTTGCCCCAGACAAAGCTCATCATCTCCACCAGAACTTCTCATCGTGCAACCTCTGATTCCAGGAAGAGTGGTAGCTTCCCCTCAGCAAAATATGCCTCCTGCCTCTTCTTTGAGAGCCTCCCCATCCCTTCAGGAAATATTAAAGCTGACTCCAGGAGAATTTAGCGTATTCAGTCAGTGGATTCCATCAAGGAGAGAGGTGCTGATGGCTACGCTTATCTGCCTAGTTAAGACAGCTGCTAAATAACAGCTCAATTCAGCAGCCATCCCTCAGGCTCCCAAGTGGTGTGCCCCACAATTGAAGTTGCAAGGGATAAGTGGAAAACTGTGGTGTTTCCTGACAGCATTTAGGAATGGATACATCCTGGAACATCCCCCTGGATGCTTGCTCAGCTGAATGAGGCTCAATGACTTTGCTTTTGGAGCTCGACCATGAACACAACTGGGCATGGGGGTTTGCTGTTGGCAGTGTGTTTTGGCCTGGGGGAGGTGTTTCTGCTGAGCATGGCCAAGTGTCTTTCCAGTGGGAAGGCAGATTTTCCTCTGCATGTCTCCACAAAACAGGGCTCTCTCAGGCTTCACCATGAGCATCCCACAGCAAAAGCCACGCAGTCTCCAGCACTGGTGTCTGGTGCTGAAACAACCCCTTACAAAGCAGCGACGAAATGAGGATGACACTTGGAATCCACACAAGGATGCTCATGGATCCCCAACAGAAAAAGAGGAAAAATACAGCAGAATTCCCCAGGCTCTGTCACAGAGGCAAGAAATTGCCTGTGCCTGCATCTTGTGACTTTTTCCATGTCTGGGCTGAACTCTGTGTTCAGAAGGGAAGGAAAACCAGCATCTTGTTTTTAATGATGGCCTCCGTTTCTGGAGGTTAACACTGCTCCTCTCTGCTGATCCTGCAGGATCTTCTCAAATGTTCATTGAGCTCTGGCAATGCTATTTATGTGATCACTTCAGATTGCAAGAAAAGAGCTCAATTTGTGGCTTTAATTAAGGAGTTGGGGAAGGAAGAAGTCCTGTTTTCACTGCCTGGTATGGAGAGTGCCAGCCCCCCTCTCTCTGGGGGAAGGAGGAGGCAGCAGGTGAAGCCCGAGGTGAGACATAAAGAAATCAGCCAGTGATGCTGAGCTTTGCCTTGCTGAAAATTAAATTTGGCGATGCTCTGCAGGGGCAGCTGAAAACCCCACCCAAAGAAAACAACCCTTGAGCTTTCTTGTGTTAGAAGGAGGCCAGAGCTGGAGATCCTGGCTCGGAGCATGGCTGAAGCCTGAGGGTGCATTGGGAATGGGGCTGCCATGATCCCAGGATGTGGGGCACTGAGTTCTCACCCCAGTAACCCCGGCTCTGATCCATGTCTGCCACTTCTCAGTGGTGGCAGAAGGGACAGCACTGTGCTGTGGCTCTGCCTGCTCCCTGCTCCTGCAGGTGATGTCCATGTCCTCCAGGCTACAGAGGACACAGCTCCTCCCAGTACAAACACCAGGAGAAAAGAACCCCCTGGACTCCAAAGTCCATCATCACCCAACCTCCACAGAGACGCCTGCAGGGCTGGAAATGAGACTGCTTCAGGTCAGTGTCCCCATCCCGATCACCATCAAGTCTGGAAGCTGATTCTCAGCCTGCTCATGTTCTCAGGCAGCAGTGAGATCTCCTGTGATGCAGAGACTGCATCAATGCATCATCTGCCCCCTCAATAAAATCTGTATGCTGCTCCATTTTCAGGAGGCACTAAGAACTGAATCTACCAACCCATGCCAGCCTGAGTGCCACAAATTAAACCTCCCTCCCTCCCTCCAGTGGGCCAGTGATGGCTCCAGCACCCTTCCAACCCCCTGCCATTCGAAAGCTCAGGAATTGCTCTGTTCCCCTTTTTTTGGATTGCTGTTGATATTTTAAAATACCAGAAGAAAGTCTTGGCCTCTGTCAGCTTAACCCCATTCCCCCTTGTCCTGTCACTCTGTGGCTCCCAGCTGTGGTAACAAGTGTCTCCTCCTTGAGCTGACCCCTAGATGGAAGGTTCACTCTTCCTCTGCCACCCTGTCCAGCCACCCAGGGAGAGCTGGCTCTGGCTAACAGCTCCTGGAGTCATGGGTTGGTACCTTCTAGATGTCCGTGAGCTTTCAATCATGTGCACCACTGCCCCGAAGAATTACTCTCCTCTGAAGCTGATCTGCAGCTCTTTTCCATCCTTCCTGCATTTTTCACTGCTCAGAAGTCAATGTTAACAGCCCTTCTCAAGTACTGCCTATTTACAGGAGAGATTTTTCCAGCCATAATTCACATTACTGGATGCCTGCAGATGCCTAAAAGTTATTTAATCTCTGCATTAAAATATACATATATCTGCAGTATCCTTGTCCAAATTAAATCCAAGTTGCTCACTCCAAGCCAGCACTCCATCATTAGAAGGAATGCATTAAGAAGGCGAAGGGGAGGTGAAAAGCTCAATTCAGGTCAATGGGAGCTGTTCCACTGACTTTTGCCAGCAATGCAGCCACACAATAAAGAAAATAAAAGACAGCAGCAGCTCCCAGCCAGCCCAGAGGGACAGGGACCTCCTGGTGGCCCCACATCCCCTCCTGGCTCTCCACACACCGAGAGGGTCACATCATCCAGGCTTTGCTCAGACAGTCCCAAGTATCTGCTGCCTTGGAGTCTAATGGATGCAGGGGCCTCACTCAAGTTCCCTAAATTGTGAGCTGGCACCCAGTGACAGAGACTGATTTAGGCCTCACTGCTTTGCACTGCAGTTAGAAAAACACTGATGGCTCGTTATCCGTCTTAATCAGCAGCAGCAAACAAATGAGGGACAGGGAGACATCCAGAAGGGAATACACCGCATTACTCCTCCTTATTGATAGCACAGTTACTTAATTTGATGTGGAGACGTAACTTCAGGCATCACTAAATAGTGGAGCAGGGACGTTTTGGTGCAGGGAAGATGTGTGGGTGCAATTTAAAAGCTGTCTGTTTGGCAGCGGTGACGTCCATGGGCGCCGACACCGATCCCAGCTCCGCGCACAGGCTGGACACCATCCCTTACCAAGACAAATGAGGACAGTGTCCCTTCCACAGCTAAAATCCATCAACTGAAAATGGTGGAGCCCCACCCCACTCTTCACCTTCTGTGCTTGTGGGATGAGCTGGACAACAGGGGACCAAGCCCAAGATTGAGCACAGAATCCCAGACTGGTTTGGGTTGGAAAGGACCTTAAAGCTCATCCACCTCCACCCTCTGCCATGGGCAGGGATAACTTCTGCTGGACCAGGCTGCTCCAAGCTGCATCCCACCTGTCTTTGGACACTTCCAGGGATGAAGCAGCCACAGCTTCCAGTGTCTGATGGCTTCTGGGTGGTCATGTCCAACCCGCCCTTCCCTGGGCACTGCCTGTGCCGGGGCAGCAGAGCTCTGGATCAGACCTTTGGCACAGCTCACTTGGGGAAGGCAGCGTGGAGATGGTGGAGCAAAGCTCATGATCTGGGCACACCAAAGAAAATAATGCAAGCAGTATTTCCCACTGCTTTAGATGATGGTATCTGCCTCCCCATATGGACATTTCCCCCAGTCCTGTGCATCCAGCCCCTCAGTTTCTGATCCCAAGTGCACCAAAATCAAAGCTGGGAGCATATCCAAGTATGCTTTGAGCTCCCTGCAAAACCTCCAGCCCCAGTCTGCCCATTTGACTGGGTTTCTAATCCAGTTGTGGGTTAGGGACTGCTGGCCAGCAGGGTTAGGCACTGCTGCAGTGGGAATTAACAGGTATCAAATTCGTAACACTTTATTCACTCTGCTGACTCATACACCCCAACGGGAGCAGTCTTGAAGTGAAACCGAGGAGGTTTCACCTGGCTGGAGGAGCCAGCACGTGGATCAAGTCCCAGGCAGCAGAAGAGCAACTCCCAGTGCTTCAGATTCATCTGTAAATCCAGGGCTTTCCCCCCTCCTTTTAGTGTAAAATACAGGTTGGCATTTTCAAAGTCACCTATGGGATTTACATACCAAATTCCTTTTCATTTTAAAAGGATCTGTGTGTGCAAATACCCTGATCAGCACTGAAAAGTTTAGTGTATGGTAAAAAAACCTGCAAAGGCAAAGGGCCCAGCATTGCACAGGCACGAACTGTGCATCCAAAGCAGGTTTTCTGAACCAGGTTTTTTCTGAACAAGCCCACTCTGGGCTGGAGGAGGAAAACTGTAACACCTCAAAGCCAGCAGTAACCATCTATTAAAGGAGAAATGTGTGTTTCAACATTTACCTGAGCAAACAAACAGGATTAGCTCTTAAAAATATTTTTGCAAACAGCATAAAGTTTTGGGAAAACAGCATAGATTTTTTTTTTAATACAGGTAGATTGTAATTGTGGGCAATGAAGGCTGCTCTGAGGTAATTTTAACCTTTCAGGCTTTCAAAAAGTTGTCTAAATAGGTACTTCCCAAAATGAATTCTGAAAGTACTGAAGGTACATTCATTTTTTATTGGTTCAAACATAGCGTGAGGTGAGGTGTATTTTTTAAAGCTGGTATCAGATAGATTAATTTAAATGAAATTAATTAACTACCATTAAACTACTGCATCAGCTAACAATGTTACCAGTAAAATCAACAGCCAAAGGGAAGAAAAGTTGGACCTTCCAGAGACTTAAACCTTTAAGTGAAGAAAAAAAATATATAAATGCATGCATGATGTGCTGTAGCGTTTGTGCTGCCTTCAGCTCACTGGCTCAGGTGCCAGGAGCAGCCACGGAACAACGCGTGCCATGGAACAACCTTGGCCCCAGTGACTGTGCCCCTGCAGCCAGTATTTCCCAAGAAAGGAACTGGGATGCAGAGAAGCAAACTCATCCAAGGACTTGGCTGCATGGTCACCCTGCAGTGGTCTGGGCAGCTCCCAGGGACACTGGGACACTTTCAGGGAGCAGGCAGCCGCAGCTCTTGGTCCATGCAGGCATGGGAGGACACCTTGTTCTAGGAAAATAAGGGCCCAGATAGCCCCTGGATGCCAAAACAGCAGGCCTGTAGTCCCCTGGCCAGGTATCTCCACTCAAAGGCAAAGGTTAACAACAAAAGAATAACAAGCAGGACTTTTCCCCCGGGTCTTGTGAGCTTTTAGCTGACTTATTCGCCTCTTGGATGCGCTTCATGTGAAAATATAATGATTTTTATGGCCCACTTTAATATTTTTATGTCTTTTTTTCTTCAGAAAAAAATTCCCACATTTGGTGTAAGAATTAAAACAGTATTTCATGCTTAACTGCAATCACAGATGATGTATGGAAGAGAGCTGGCTTCATGTCAACTCAATATAAAGCCAGAATTGAATCTAACTTGGTCTCTACAGCTGTGCGATGTTTTATGGGGTGAGGGGATTTTTTCAGATCAGTCATAAATGAAATGGAAACTTTGACTGGGCTCATTTTGTATCAAACAGGAGCAAAAAAATGTAGGGAAGAACCAGGATTGCTACACATTTGTCTGAGTTGTTCCTTTAGAGATGGAGCATGCTGCAAACCCAGCCCAGCACCGGGCCATGCTGCAGTGGCAATCGGTGCCTGTTGGCACAAAGGCTCTGCCAGGGCAGCAGGGGCTTCCTGAGCTGTGGGGAACCACATGCTTGGGATCAGCCTCCAGCTCTGTCTGGAAAACACCATCACTGCAGTCTAGATCCCTGTGGGATGGGGTCAGCTGATGGAAAAATGCCCTCAGGCCTTTCTGCCATCATGGCACAAATGTGATGCTTTGAGGGCACCAGCACAGTCCCACTTGTGTTTCCCACCTGGTGACAGATTTTTCTGATAGCGATTTTAAATGTGGGGTTGTGTTAGAAATGGGATTTCAAAGCAAAGATAAAACTTTCCATGTAAGGGTGGAGCTGCTGTGGAAACCATTTCTTCCTGCTCTTGGCTTGTGTTTGAGTTGTTGGGTTTTCTGCTGACTTTGAGCAGAACCCATCTCCTGCTGCCTTTACCACTGTTTCCATCTCCCTGGCCTCCACAGTCTCCACCACTATTCCCAGCCTCCTGGCCTCTGTGATGATGGACACAGAAATGATAGCAGGTAAGACATGAAAGGGGAATTTAATGGTAAAAATTAAAGTCAGTCAGCAAAGGTTTCCCCTTCCAGTCAAAGGATCAATCTTCTGGGGGGTGTTTAACAGTATCAGCCTTTGGATCTGCCTGTTTTCATCCCTATAAATTTAGGATGGGCTGCAGTGGCAAAGCTCCCATTTCTATGCAAATCCATACAAATGATTGATTACTTGTAGAAGCAGAATAACTACAATGGCAGAAACAGTATTTCTTAGTTTATGTGGGGAAGGCAATTACTTGCCTGTGGCACAGGAAAGGAGAATCAGGAAAACATCTTTCCTGACCCCACCCCAACCATTAAGCCTGGTGTTAGAGAGACAGGATGTGGTACTGCTGTGCCAAAATCTGCATCTCCTGAGGAAACAGGAGGAGCAGGGAATGGAAGGGGAAGGGCAGGATAGGTGGATGGATCTTGAGGCCACACATGGGGAGACCAAAGCACTGCAAGGACACACCTTGGTCTGATGGGACAGAAGAAACAAGCAGAGGTTGGTGCTTCTGGAATAAACAGGCCCCTAAACACTTCTGCTGGCACCTGTCCTGATTTCTCCAGCAGCTGCAGAAGCAGCTGTAATCCATGTTGTGTCCCAGGTTTTGCCCTTCCCATGCTGTTCCATTCCCTGAATTTAACAGTGTCCATGGCATTTCCAGGATGCTTTCAGATGGTTCAGAAAGAGTCTGGCTGGGAAATAAAAGGAGCGGTGCTGTTTGTGCATGGGAACAGCTGCATTTAATGAAATCACCCCAGGAAAAAAGGAAGGTCCTTTCCTTTGCTCATAACTCTGGGTGCCACCACAGAAGGCATAACCACAGTGCACGTGGGCCTTTGTGCTCTGCAGGTGTGATATTGTGCTGATGTGCTGGGACAGGACAGTTATTCTGTGAGGTAACAGCTGGGAATGATGACAGGCTGTGGAAAAATGATGGTGCATACACGTGGTTCTGCATCCCTCCTGCCCAAACTTCCCAAATGCTTTCTTACCCTTCTCTGCAGTCTGTTTTTATTAATTCCTGGATGAAATTCTTGCTCACCCTCTGGTCTCAGTGGCACCACAGCATCTGAATGGCTCACAACCCTCCCACATTCCCCTGGGACAGGGACGTGCACTGGGCAAACTGAGGCACAGAGGCAGTGGGGGCTCATGAGGGGATGCAAACTAAACCCAGCAGAAAACTGGATTTGACTTGCAGCAACAGGAAGGTTTGAGGCTGCAAAAACTGCCTTCTCAAGTGTGATGGGAATTGGTTCACCTTACTGGCAGAGGGAAGGAACTGTGGGACAGGGTGGCAAAGGGAGGGACAATGACATCCAAAAATTCCCCATTTCTGAGTGTTCCCACACTCTTCAGCTAGTATTCCCTGCCTTGTTTTTCCTGCGTTCATTTTGTGCCTTAGAAATTTTTCTTTTAAAGCCAGAAGAGGGATTTAGACATTAGAACAGCTCCTGACCTGATACGAGTTAATGATTTTATAAAACCCCTAAAAAATGCTTTACTTTAAAAGATTGATGTTTCCTATTGTATTTTTTCAATGCCAATTAATTACTTAATTCATTAGCAATGTAACACAGGAATAGTCTTTGAAAATCTGCTGCTTTGTGTAGATGCCTTTAATTATGGATAATTAAATACTGTGGAAGGACCTGATTATACCTCTGAGCATTTTCTAATCTGGAAAATGAAACACACTCCTGTACTCCTGAACACATAAAACAAAAGCTGAGCTCAACAGCCACAGGAAGTAAAAAAAGATGGGAAAACAAACACCCCAAAAGCCAGAACCACCCAGACCCTGCCTTGTTGGGGTACAAAGGGGAGCCCAAGGGTGCTCAACATGGAGCTGCTGCAGCCTGCAAGCAAACATGGGCTCAGTGAACACAACTCCCTGTTAGCACTTGCTAAAGCTAGGGACAGATTTCCAGATGGTCTCTTGTACATATGGCAGCAATAGCCAAAACTGCCACAAAGAGCAAAGCACTCTCCAAACATAACCACAGCTGGCCTTGGAGGAGAAGATCCTGCCAATGGCAGAAGTTACGCTGTGGTTTCTTTCTGTCTCAGAGTTTTAGCCCCAGAAGAAAGCCAGGGAAAGGCTTGTTTTGAAGACAACATTGCCCCAGTGCTTCTGAGACAGATCCCCTCCCTGACTCTTACTTTGCATCCTTCCTCCCTGGGCCATGAAGTGATTGCCAAACTCAGAGAATAAACTCTTGTCTTTATTTATTTCTCACCTAGCAAATTTTTGGAGAAAAATTAGGACAGGTCTTGTGAAACGTTAGGGGCAGGATGACATGAGGGGCACAAATACATGTGTGGCACAGACTGAACTGGAGACACTAAAAGAAGGAAAATGTCATCCCTAAGGTGGGGGCTGCCTGCCTGCCTTAAGTCAAAGCAGCAATTGGCACACTGCTACTGCATCCCTGCCCACGGCAGGGGATGGAGCTGGATCATCTTCAAGGTCCCTTCCAACCCAAACCCTTCTGTGATGATTTGTGGGGGCTGATGTCCAAGCGTGCGACGTTGCCCTGCCCCAGAGATCCCCTCCGGGGGTGCACTGCCAAAATCCTCGACACAGCAGCTGATTTCAGCTGAGAAAGGCAGAAACTCAGCCCCCCTGGGGTGAAGTGCACGAGGAGACACTGCAGCACAAGGGACACGTTGCTGGGGTGCAGTGCCCATGGCATTTGTCAGGATTCCTACTGGATGCTGCCAGGTGCCAGGCCTGCCAGCAGTGCCAGACCCACTGCTGCTTCCACCTCACCCACTGGTGAAGTTTGTGACATGATGAGCTTAAGTGGGGGATTTTATTTAATTATTTTTGCCCAACAAGTGGAAAACAGAAAGGCAATGATGTCTTGCTGACCCCCACAGCTGTGCCCTATTAATGCACACAGTGATGAGAACCACTGGGTTGGCCCCACCTTGGAGCCAACACTGAATGAGCCCATGCAATCCCTGAGTTCCTGCAGCTTCCCTGTGCCAACACTTCCTGTACCAGGGCACGTTGTGTCTAGAAAGCCCAAACCTCAGTCAGGAGAACAAAAGGCACACATTTTCTTGATGCACTTTGAGCCTCACATCTGGCAAACCCTACTCCAGCAAGGAGAAGCTTTCACACAGGGCTTTGGAATGCTGGTGCCTCCATGGGTGGAAGAGCCCAGCCTGTCTGGCACAGGTTGTCCCGGGCAGTCTGATGGTGCCTGTCAGCATCCCACAAGAACCTGTCAACCACTGCCACTGCCACTGCTCTTAATTAGCTGATGGTCTCCTCTCATCTCTGGCTACTTTAACCCTTGGTTAAAAGAGGAGCTTGAGCACATGAACCCAAGAGGGAGAGTGCAGGCAGCACTTCCCTGAGAGGGAGAAAACAAGCACAGGAGAAGGGACAGTGCAAACTGCAAAAACGCTGTGCACGCAACAGAGGAGCGAGGAAAGTCCTGGGTGTTCTTTGCTGGGGGCTTGTAATGCCTTCTGTGGAGGCCACTCTTTAAGGAGCTCTTCTCTAGCCTTTAGATCCACAGATAAGAATTAGGCTAAATCTCTAAAGAAGAGTAGGCACCTTTATTTCAGGGGTTGATCCAACTAGGAAACCCAAATAACCATTTGGGCAGGGATGTGTCTCAAGTCCGGGTGAAACTGTCCAAGGAGGGGCTTATGCAGGCACAGGAACCGGCCCTGACTCCTTTTTTGCATGTGAAACCTTCACTGTGGAGCTGTTAGGATGAATGAGAGAGGGGGCAGATCCTCAGCTGCACACAAAACCTGGATGTTTCCCTTGGAGCAAGGCAGCCAGGCCAGTTTACACCAGCCTCAGGGACTGGATCATAGCGTATTTACTCTCTAGGGAGGCATGATGTAGCCAAGAGAAAAAGTGGTTTCTGTACAAAACACAGCAAATATATCTAATTGTTCCTATCGTGGGCAGGTTTTCATTTTTTATCACAGTTTCCCATTTAATTTCCAATTTAATAATTACAGTTTGACGTTGCCTGTAATAATGCATTTTTTTTTTGTTTGGCACAGCTTGAAAAGTAACCAGAAATTCCCTCTTGCTGCTTTCTTTGTAGCACAGGCAGTTGTTAGGGAGGATCAGCCACTGCCAGGGTGTTGCAGCCCTTTCTGTACGTGGTGAGAGCTTCCAGGGATGGGGCAGCCACAGCTCCTCTGGGCAGTCTGTGCCAGGGCCTCACCACCCTCACAGGGAAGAATTCCTTCTGAATGTCTAAACCTACTCTCTGTCGGTGGGAAGCCATTCCCCCTTGTCCTGTCACTCCAGCCCTTTGTAAATAGTCCCTTTCCATTTTTCTTGTCAGCTTCCATAAATCCTGTACCTGGTTACTTACCCAGGTGAGAGGGAGAGCCAAGCAGGAAGGACATTTCCCATCACAGAAAGAGCTATTTCTCCTATTCCTTTCTAACTCACCTGGGCAGGGAAAGTCAAAGGTGCAAACACTTTCTGCTTTCAGTAAAAATCAGAGCAGGCTGTCTGAAATAATAGGGCAAAAAAGCCCTTTGTTTCTGTCTTCCCCACTGAAATATTCCAAAGTATAAAATAAAGATCTACATCTAAAACCATGTCACCCCTTTTATCCTCCCAGATTTGAGGGAGTTTGTTCTGAAAGCATTAAGTGGGGCATCTCATCAGTCCCAGTTTTTTTCCCAAACCTTTCTAATGTACAAACAGCAAGTTTGCTGTAATTGGCCCTTTTCCCAGGGAGGTTTCAGTGAGTCAGCATTTTCTGACCAACATATTCCCATCTTCTTCAAATACTTTCAGGCAGCTGCAGTGAAAAAAGTCAGAACTTTGACAGCCTGGGGAGAACTTTGTGTGCTCATCTTCACACAGACCCACTGCTCCCAACAGATCCTTGGGCAGGACACCAGCACTCCTCTTTTTGGAGCATCAGCTCCTGCTCCATTTATTCTAACAAACTGCTTCCCTACCAGCAGTACCTGGCACAAAACCTTTGCAACCAGGACAGACTGTGATTAGCTGATGTAAAATGAGTTACAGCAGTTTGCATCAATTGTGGTACTGGTCCGTAATGACTCCTTTTTCTCTGAACTCCTCAGTGAGTTCCTTGAGGGGATGATGATTCCAGAAGTGGGTACAAGTGGAATACGGACATCCTGCAGCTCACTTCCCACTACAAAGTGCTGATAGGATCCCATGGGCGACTCCTCTATCCCTGAGCTGCATCCACATGGCCAGAGCTGCACAGAACTGACAGGCCAACCCCACCAGCCACAGCAAAGAAAGCAACATGCTCTCCTCCTTCCCACCAGGCTTTTATAGGCTCATGACCAAGCCTAAGCTCTTCAGTCTTGGGCAGTAATTCAGAGCGACACTGCAGAAGGGTTTTCAAAACACAAACAAGGAGAGCAAGAAAGGAAGCCCTGCACCAGCCAAGCTCTTTTGCAGCCTGTGCTGCAGGGATGGAGCCAAGGGAAGCCTCGTGCTGCAGGAGCAGTGCCCTGGTGCTGGGCCTGATGACCTGCATTGACAGCTGCAGGTACCTGTGAAAGGCAGAGCACGAAGCAAGGCAGCTGGGAGTGAGGGGTGGGCCAAGGGGCGGAAGGAAATAGATGCTGATGTTTGTGGACAGCAGAGCACCTTGCACAACAGGGAGTTATGGGATGGCTGGCACTGTCCCAGCCTCTCCCCGTCCTACAGGAACCTCTCACAGGCAGCACAGCTCCACCCCTGTCACACAGCAGCGCCACTGCCACCCACACACGGTGTCCTTGCACCCTCACCTGGCTATACTGCATCAAACTGAGGGTCCCTCTGGCAAACAGCTCCACCAAAACTGCGCTTATTTTTGTTCTGCCCAGGTGATGCACTTCACCAGCAAATCAGGGAGAGAGAAGAAAAACACACCTTCAACCCACTTTTTAGTCTCTCCAGCCGAAGTGATGTCACTTGCCAACTCGCAAGTGACAGGCTGGGGTAGTGTATGGCCACACAGCAACAGCCAGGCTGAGATTACTGCCCTGCTTTTCCTTCACCCAGCTGTGCCTGTGTGGGAGGGACAGAAGGCTGCCCTGAAATGCAGCACCCTGCCAAAGGAAAGGGGATGGAGATGTAGGAAAGGTGGAGGGAAGGAAAGGAAGCAGGAGGAGAAAACTTGTGTCTTTCTTAATTCTAAGTGTTCTTAGACTTAGCTCTAATCTTTAATTCATATTTTCATTACAGTCTCTTTGCTCTGTAAAGTCTGCATTTCATGTAAAAGGAGCAGCTCAAACATAAATTACTTGAAATAAGTCAACCCCTTCTTAAAGATCTCTACTCTACATATGTGTAGGCTCCAATAAAGAAGCATTAAACATTCATCAAATTAGAAATACATGAGGACAGTGTGTGCCACACTTCTCATACAGATATACTTCACAATCCCAACCTTCTAGAGCAGCCAAAGCAAACCCCCTCTAATCCTTTCAGAAACCCTGATCATGCAAAACACCCCAGCCTCCTGCAATGTGCCTCTGAGCCACCCAGAGGTATCAACAGGTCAGATCCTCAGCTGGAGTAAATCAGAGTAAAACAATGCTGTGTTTTACACCAAGTGACACTGACACAAGATTTGGCTTTCAGCTTCTCTTGCAGCAAAATTATTTACAGCAATGTCATTGGATCATAAAGTCACTTTTGGTATTTTAAAGTCACACCAAGAATCCTGTGGGGAACAGCAACACAATGCCTGCTTTAATTTCAGTACTGCCCAGGCTCCTTGCGTTCTGCAAAGGAACCTGGCTTCCCAATGGGAATCTAGGAACTCTTCCCTCCCCTCCAAAAAACCCCTGACCCACCCCTTCTCTACAAGACACGATCATGATGATAGTGAACCTTGAACTACCACTCTCACAGGCCAGTGCACACAAACTTCAGCAACATCTCCCCAGGGGGGAACAATCATGATGAGCAAAAGCTTCTTCATAAATATTTCTGAGTTTGAAGAGTAATGCAGAGCAGGTAACGCGTTTCCCACATCTCTGAGAGCAGTGTCTGCTGAAAGAGCTTTGGAGCTGGTCCTGTCCCACAAATGGCTTCTCATGATCCTCCCTGACCCTTCTCTTCAGGGTGCCTGTTACATTCATCTGAATGTAATCCATCTTCCACCATCTGCTGTGATGGAAGCACAGAAGCATGGTTAGGATCTGGGGTACAAATTCAGGGAGCAGCTTTTGACTGGCCTTCAGCAGTCAGGCAGAGCCTTTTCCTGCCGTGTTTAATTTGTGAATGGTCCCTTTCTTGCTTGCTGGGCCGAGGCAGAGAACACAGAGGCTTGGGAAGCAGCAGGTGACCCGTGCAGGTGAACACACCAGGTTCAGGGGCTGCTGTCCCGCTGGCTCCAGGCTGCAGCTCCCTGGGAATGCAGCTCTTCCAGCAGCAGCCCTGTCACTGCACAGCCCAGCACCCCGGCTTTGTGTGAGCACTGAGCTGTGGGATGGACGTAATCACATTAAGTGCTGCTCAGTTCAGGGCTTTTTTGTTCTATAAAGGCTTTTCCTCTCCCTCTGAAACTTCACAAGGTGGCAGATTCAACTCAGCCCTCCCTGATGCTGTCTAACATCAGGATGGCTAATTTTGGAGGTTTCAACTTTTCCAAAGCTTTTCACTGTTATAGAGGCCTCTTCCAACAGCTTCCAATCTTGAGTCAGCAGGGCATTTAAGCATCTGGATAATCCAAGTGCTGGAGATTTCCAAAGCAATGGAGGATCTAGCTCTTGACAGATGCTTTTGTGTCTAATTCTCACCAGCAAGTTCAGCATCTACATGCCTTTAACCCCTTGGCCTGAAGTGATCAGATGGACGAGCTCCACTGAAAATCAGTTTCAGGGAAATGACTTCTCAAGGAACAGTAAAGCAAGCACTGGAGCACTTTGTCAGGTTGGTGTCTGCCTGGCCCAAATATACCTCCTCATTTTCAGTCTTGATCTTCTACCAGCTTTCAAATCAATCCTTTCTTTCCTCTGTTGGTAATCAAATCACTGCTTCAATTGAGCTAAGAGGGCACCACAGTTCACACTCCTGCTGCTCATCACAAAGAACTTTATCCCGTCCTTCCCGTGGCCCCTCGGGCTGACACCTGAAGGGGGTGGTGGCCGTGGGGTGACCAAGTGCCCCAAGAGCTGGCTGCCATCAGCACTTCACAACCATGCAGGGTGACGTGGCTATGCTATGCTACTGCCTTCAGCTGCCAGGACCTGGGGAGAGGATGGTGGAGTCCAGCAAAATCCGGCGTGGGGAGCACTTCTTCTCCTTGGCTGGGCACATTCCCTTGCATCTGCACAACCAACCAGCACACTGCATAGACTGTGACTGAAGGGGGTTTAAGTGCAATCTTAAAATCTGGCCATTTCAGGAATTCCTGAAATAAATTAGAAGAGGAATTTTATTTAGTTGTTGTTTTTTTTTTTTTTCTCTTAAGGGATCTCCCCATGGCTCCAAATCACTGTTTTCCACAAAGTAAATGAACATGAAGTCTTCTCTCATCCTCTTGCCACAATTTCTGTGTCGCCTTTTTCCTCCAACAGTTGTATTTAATGAAATGGCAGACAAAACATCCTGTCCCCGAATCCTTCCCTCTTTTTTCCTCAAACTTTTAGTAATTTTTTTCCATGCTTCCTTGATTTTTTTGTCACTGATCAAGTTGGAAGCAGAAGCTTTCCAAAACAATGACCTGGAGCTTCAGCGATCCACATCTTGCAGATAAATAACAAGCTACATTTATGCAATAGAGCACCAGCACTGGATTATTCCATATTGAAACCTTGGCACTTTTCAAGACAGCGATAATTTGGAACAACAGAGACCATGTGGGGAAGGGTTTTTGTCAGTACTGGTTACCAACATGCACTGTTAATCCATCACCTTCACCTACAAGAACTTACATTGAGATGGAGCCTTTTGTCCTGTAAAATCCCAAAGGGTTTTGCAAAGTCAGCAGCTCCCACTGCCCTCCCAGGGCAATCCTTGGGCAGGGGTTTGGCTGTCCCTGGTTGGGAAGGAAGAGCTCTGCTCCCTGACTGCCCTGCCAGTGCCTCTTTCCATCCAGGCATTCCTGCCCTGCTCTATTTGGGAATGGAAATGAAGTTCATGAACCACCTGTCAACTGGCTGGGCAGGACACGAATAGCCTGGCCCATGTCCAGACACCAACTGCTCCACTGCCCACAGCACAGCTGTTCCAAAGGGACACCCCCTGGGCACTCCCAAACATCTCCCACTCAGAAAAAATGCATTTCTTCATAGCACTTGCTAAGAAAAGGCAGCCTCAAAGGTCTGCGCCCAGGTGTTATTCTACACAGAGACATGCAAAGCTCACTCAGGGACACGTGTAACACGGATTTGTTTGCCAAAGGAGAGGCTTCAACAGGCTGGGAAAATCCCTGGGGGGTTCCTGAGCAAGACACTGTGTTACAGCAGGATCAGGCTGGGGTGCAGAATGCTTATTTCAAATTAACTCCAACAGAGAAATAATGAGCAGTGAGTTTAGATTTCAGTAAATTAAGAGAGAAGCTTAGATAAAATGTGGGTTTATATGCATGGAAATAAATTCTTATTTACTCACGTTTGTGCTCATGCCCTCAAATATGAAGATATTTGTAGGGATTTATTAATATTTGTACCACATTATAATAAATACCCACAAGAGCTTTGCATGAAGACATGCTATTTTACCAACGTAAAATCTGTTGAAGGTCAAAGGGATCTTTTACTTGTGTGTGGATGGCAGAATCAGCCTCTTTACTTGGAAATCTGTATCAACTGTGATAATTTAAAACTTTAATTAAAGACTCAGTGACAGATTATCTACAAAATGTCTTCCTGCTACCCAGTATTCCATCACGAATGTCTTCAGAAGCCCAGGCTGAGTAAGCACACTTGCCAGAAAATATTTCACTGTGGACATGTTAGCTTTTATCTGGCTCGTTGGGTAACAAATTCTTTTGTTGAGGATTGGTGACAACAAAAATTAGAGGCAAAACCAGACCCCAACCCAAAAATTTACAATATTTGTTTTGTTCATCCCTCAAGAAAATGAAACAGAGGGAATTTCTCCTTTTGTGCACTGCAGTAGGTGAGAGTTGCTTGGAGCTGGCAAAGCAGAGGAACCCATTTAATCTGGATCACAGATTAAACCAGATGAAACAATGTGAGGGATGATACAGCAGCAATGCCCCCCCCATCCCAGCATCCTGCACCATTCCCAGACCACATCCAAAGGCTTGAAGGAAATGGGAAGAGCAACCTCCAAGTGATGCACAGAAAGGGAGTTAAAACACACACACCCCCCACCAATACCAGGGCTCACCCCACAGCAGTGGATGGGTTTACGGGGAGGGACAAGCAGAGGTCTGGGAATGAAGAGCACAAGGCGGGGAGAGAAGGGCCCAGGAACACCACACAGGCAGCCCTGGCCACGGGAGCATGCAGACCTCGCTGGGGATTTTGGCTTGGAAAGGCTCCGGCACAGGCGGAGGGGGGGGATGTTCTCATGGAACTGCAGCACAACCTGGGGCAGGAGGGACAGAGGTGGTGGCACCACGAGCTGGACTCTAACAGTGACAGGCCACTTGGAGATCCTGCAGAGGAGAGAGTTAACAGCAGTGATACACTTTTGTCTGGAGAAGTCACAGGGGCTGGAAAGAACAACTCGAGGCCATAATTCCGCGGTCTGTCACTACCAGGAAACGTGAAATCCAGTGACCTTTCATCTCTGTGACAGAAATGCTGCACAGCACCTGGAGCCATCGCCCTTAAAATCCTCTCTGACAAATTGGATGATAGGACATGAAGGAGAAAACGTCCTCTGCCTCCTTCACCCCCAAATTTGAGCCTCCCAGTGAAGTCTGCATGCTCTGTGTGGAATGTGATATCCCTGGCCAGGAACAGCCAGCCTTGAATGAGCTGCTATGGTTAGGGAGGCATGAGGTAACAATTTCATTTCTTTGGCCAAGAAGGAACAAATCTCCAAAGCCATTTGTTCAGACTGCTCTTAAATGATGGGAGAGAAATCAATATTGGCTTTCTATGAATCTTCAGGCCAGGAATGTTAGAATCAACAGATCTTTGCATTATCACAAAATCACAGAATTCCAGACTGGTTTGGGTTAGAAGGGATCTTAAAGATCATCCCCTTCCCCCCCCTGCCATGGGCAGGGACACCTTCCACTATCCCAGGTTGCTCCAAGCCCCGTCCAACCTGTCCTTGGACAATTCTTGGGATGGGGCAGCCACACCTTCTGTGGGCAGCCTGTTCCAGTGCTCACTGAATCACAGCACTTCTGCCCTTGGCAGGTTGTAATTAATAAGGTTATGAAAATCTACCTGACTCTATGGAAAGAGAATTATTCTCTCATTAATAGCAGCAACAGCTAAACAGGCAGGCAAGCCATGCTCCTAGCAGAGTGCACCAAATGATGCAGGGCTGTGTTTAACGCAGAATGAGGATTTTCCTTACCAAAATTTTAAGGGGTAGCTTTTGAATTGAGGATTTGCACCACAGAGATTACTCCCCCCCAACAACTGTATCCCTTGAGCTCTTCTGTTTGTCAGTCTGAAATTACAACCACAGGGACTAAAATTTTTTCATCACACCAGAACATGGCACCGTGTCTTCACCACTTTGGCAGAATACAAAAGCTACTGAATGGAAGGAAAAAACCAAATAAATTTAAAAAGGGGTGTTTCAGTCATTTAAGTGGGTCTGTCAGCTTGTGTTATCTTCATGCATTTGTGAAACTGAGCTTTAATTGACTGGCTGAAGCGGAGAGCTGAAAGACAAAATTTTGGTCTCAAGATGAACACAGAGCTGAAAACCCTGTGCTCCTCATTCATTAGGATGTGTCAGAGGGATTCAGATGGGAAGAGACACAGGAATGGCTGCTACTGCCACTTGAATCTCCCAAACTGTAAGGGAAAGGTGAATGGTGTGTGCCACACTCAGCCACGTCCATGAGCAGTAACAAGCTCTGATCATCAGACTCCCCACGACACAGGAACTGCCTTGGTGCCTACCAATTTCTATCACTGTGGGAATCACTTCATTACATTTGTGAAGGACACAGCCAAAACTGCCAGCTTGGGCCATCTATCAGCCCGTCAGCCCCAGCAGCAGCAGGAGGAGCAGAAAGCCCTTCCAGCGGAGGGGTCTCCATCCCTACAGCCAGGCTGGGACACCAGGAGGGGTTCAGCTCCCCCCACAGCACCCCCACACAGACATGCTCCTGCATCCCAAGGAACAGCCACGACCTTCCACTGGCTGAGCTGTGCTGCAAGCCCCAGAGACCAGGATTCCCAAGGCATCTAGGCTGCTCTGAAGGGGATGGTGAGAAATACATCCCTGCCTAAAACAGGTCTCAGATGTAGAGCTTTATGTGCATCCCCAAGAGATGAGCAAAGAGAGGAGTGGAGAGATTTGGTAAAACCATGGATGAAGCCTCCTGGTTTCCCTGTGATGGTTCCAATGACTTCACTGTGCCCCACAGTCCGTTCAGCATACAGCTGATCTTCCTCCTGTCCTCCTGTCCTTGCCTCCACCAGCAGGAGCTGCTCCTTCCCTTTCCCCCTGGCTGTTCTGGGAAGAAAGATGCTTCTCACCCCTGGTGACCAGGGGTGTCGGGGACTGCAACACAGAAAGGGGGCATGTGGTCCTGGGGGAAATGGTCATGGTGGGGAAGGGTTGGGAGAGAAATCCAGCAGCTCCTGGAGCTGTGAAAGCCACGCTGAGCCTGCACTCCTGGGAAGCCTCAGGGATGCTCACAGGTTGGATTTATGTGACACAGACCGGATGGATGCCACTGTAAGTGAGGGGATTTGGGATGGTGCCCTACACGTGGCAGGAACACAGAGGCCACACAAGCTCCAGAGGTGTTTGTTGGGGTATGAACAGGTTTGAGCTTGGTGACAGGCCTGGGGACAGCCAGTGGTACTGCCAAGTCACCAACCCAGGACACCAGGCTTGGTGAGTGTGATGAGAAACCTCACACCCAAACACAGCTGTACACAAAGGTGGTGCACGGAGCTGGGTAACAAACCTCTCCTCTGAACTTCAGCAATAAAAACAAACCAATGAGATTTCCTACAAACATTTTCTGCTTTCCAACAGAAACACAAATCTCAATAAAAATCTGACAAAATATTTTTAAACAAAAAAACAGATACAAACCTCAGGATTTCGAGTAATATTTATGGCATAATTTTCCAAACATTTTTTAATTTTTCAAGTTCCTTCAGTAAAAGTATTTTACATTTCCAACTCTTTGCCTTTACTCTGTCTTACAGAGCAGAAAATGTGTTGAAAATGTTATTTCTTTACCAACATTTTCATTTAAGTACAAAAGCAACCATTACTCTCATCCAGCAGCGATGATGTATGTAAGAGCAAATATACACGGATAGTGAATTCTAAACACAAGGAGATGAATCCAAGTAGCCATTTCTTACATGTTTAGAAAGCTGTGAAAAAGTTTATGTGCAGCTGCCTTACCTTTTAATCTGTCTTCACATCTACATTAGGAGAAAGGTGCTTTTGCAGAGATGTATGTGACTACAGGCTGTGTACTCACAGCCCAGGAGACCTTTTTGGAAACAGATTTATTTTCCAAAGAGGTGCTTTCAGTCATTCCAAAACATTTCTTGAAAGTATTGATGAATCTAATTCATGAAATCACTTCAGCAGGACAATGGGGGCCAGTGCTACACAGAAACTGCAGCACACAGCTAACAATGTTCTGGGCTTGGTGACGTCTTACTGGCCACAGGAAAAGTTCTGCCATTGATTTTGGTGAGTTTTCCCTTGGCCTTAGATAATAACCATTGGTTTGTTAATGCAGGGACAAAGACTCTCTCTTTTCTCATGTATTTCATTCTCTGTTAGACTAATTTTGAGAAAATTACAAAGAAATGAAACAACAATCACTGGTATCAGGACTCAGTCCCATAAAACCTTGGTCAAGCCAGCCATTCCATCTGCTTCAAGGAGAAGACACAGGCCAGGAAGGGCAGCTTAAATTTTCACTCCACAACCGAAGCACCAGGAGAAGGACCAGCCCTTGCTAATGGAAGCAAACCTCAGTAACAGCATTTCAATCAAATGTTTCCTTTACATCTCTGTCAAAGCCAACATGGTTCTTTCTTACCATTTTTGCAGACAGGACAACACTGCTCTGGTTCATAGACCGGGTTGACACACTCGGGGACTGCGCAGTCTGCTACAACACAGTGAACTTCATTGCTGGGCTCGCAGCGACACCATTCGCATGGCGAGGGCTAGGAACAAATCTCAAATTAGCCCATGGCCTCCCGCAGCTCACAAGTTTGCAACATTCCCATCCTGCCACAAGATAAACACATAAGCGTTCAATACCCCTTGACTGAGTCATTCATCATGGGTGATACAAGTTAACCTCTGGCACAGAAGAGCAACAGCTGAAATAGGAAACCACAACATCAGAAAAACCAGCCAGCGTCAGCCTTGTTTTCCCATGCAGAGCGTGGGGTCTTTTAGGATTTTAGGTCCCTTTGCCAAAAAAACCTGAGCTGCAGCCTCTAGGTTGTACCTTGCTGTACCCATCTGTTTTATCTTACACGTGTGGCCAGAAGAAGAGCAGGATTTGTGGAAGGTCGTGAGTGGTGGTTCGTTCCAGGGAGGGAGGACAGGCTGATTTTCCAGGCCATATCCATCTCTCACGCAGACCACCACTGCCAGCCACCCCCACGCTGTTGGAAGGGTGCTGCTGGGATGACCTGTCCATCCCCCAGTCTCCTTGGGGTGTTTTCATTCCCACTTTTCAGGGCAGAGGAGAACAGTGTCGCTCTTGGAGGAGCAAACCCATTTTATTCTGTGTTTGTGCAGCACCTGCATCAGGGGTCTGTGAGCACTCCCGTAACACAGCCATGAGATCTCAGCCTGGCCCCTCTCCTGCTTGCTTCAACAAGGTTTGTGAGCAACAGGCTCACATAAAATACATAAATAATTAAGAGACTGGGTAATTCTGCTGAGTCAGGGAATTCAGGATGAAAGCACCCAGCCAAATGGTTTTGTTTCAGCACCATCAATTCGGCCAGGAAGCACTATCCACCTCCAAATTGCACAGAGTTGTTACTGTCTCAACCTTTAAAAAGCTGTGAAAATCTGCTGAAAACGTAGAAAGGTCAGTGTTTTAAGGTTCCCAGTGACTTATGTGTGTGCAAGTGTCATGAAAGCATGGCAACAGAGCTAAGGAAGGAGAATAAGAGGAGAATTGAAAGGAAAATAACTTCCTTTCAGTACCAGTAGGTTCAATATGTAACTTCTAGTTTCTCAGCATCCATCACTAACATTTCATTGAGTAAATGTGGGTATTGGGAAAAATTCTGCTTTATGTGAATCTGCAGCTGTGGGAATTCCTCAATATTAAAAAAATATTACTCAATATTAGAAAATAAAGTGGGATGCAAAGAAAGAAGGATTTTTCCTGATGTATTTAAGACCTCACTGATGGGTCACTCATTTCTACGAGACAGATACAATCTGTGAGCCTTGTTTGTGGCTTGTAAGAAGCTCTTCAGTTCACCTCTAAGAAGCTCCATGTGCCTTGAGTCAAATAATTTATTCCCAGGAAATTTATTTCTACCTTAAAATGCACTAATTAAAGCTTCCCTTGCTTTGTCTCAGCATCTGCAGTCTATAATTCCCATCACCTCTCATTTGCTCACGGCTTTGGCAATTTAGATAAAATCAGCACTCCTTGAGCAAGGGAAGAAGTGTGTGGAGGTGGAATTCCTCTCTCTAATTATCGTTCCTCTTTCAATCCTGCTTTGATTTCTGTCTGAAGCACCAGGAATCTGAATTCATTTGACTGACATTTCTTATTCAAGGCTATTTAATAGGAAGAAACAATACAGAAGAAAACAGACAGAGCTATTTGCTGAGGGATCAATAAGAAAATTGCTGCTTTGTTTTTACTCATTTTAATCACTAATTATATGGAGCAGTAGAACTAGATCTTGCGATTTGTGGAAGCTTTCACTGATGTCTCCTCCAGGGCTTGTACCCATCCTCACTACTCCAGTGGCTGCAATGCTAAGGAATATGTGATGCTTTTCCAGGGCTGCAGCCCAATCCACGGCTCAAAGAGGATCAGCACAAGTGGAAGCTGCCCCTGGATGACTCTGCGGCTGAGCAGATGAGACGTGACACACACATCTTCTGCCTCAGCCTTGGTGGAGCAGCCTGAAAATGACACTGTAACAAAGCAGGATGTTGCCTGATGCTCAGAGCAGCTTCCCAAGCAGGAAGAGCTGCACCCAATCAGAGAAGAAAAGCATACCCTGGCAGAACACGGAGAGAACTGATGCCTTGAGAAGGCTGACCTAGAACAGAGGGCAGACAGAGTTAAAGAATAAAGTAGGGATTTATTAAAAGGCCTCAATGGATCCACCTTGGGCAGTGCAAGAGCCCAGCCAGGGCTACTCCTCAGGTGAACCCAAACTGGTCACAAAATGGACGACTGCTCACGGGGTCTCTCACTTTTATAAGTTGTGGTCCATTTGCATATTGGAGTTAATTGTCCAGTCACAGCTTTAGGTTATGAAGTCCTATCCTCCTTGTTTTTCTCTCCTCATTCCACCATTGTTGATACTTTTTGGGCCTGGAGCTTGTAACAGTTGTCCTTGGACAAGCTGGAATAGGATTGTTGTTTACCTACCCTGTGAAGGGAACTTGCTAACACTTAATATGCAACTCAGAGTTACACACTAAAGCAGCACAGAATGTGGAAAATATAAAAGCTAAAACTTAAGCCATCATTTCCCCCCTTCAGAGGCTTGACCTAAGCCACCAGATGAAAAGGCTGCTTTGGCATGAACCAGACCTTTCCCTGCCACCTCCTCCTCCTCACTGCATTAAGGTTAAGCCACTTGGTCTCGTCACCAGGATCTTCCTCTGTCTGACCACTTTGGTCATTTGTCAGTGCCACTTACCATGGGGGACTCCAGCCCTCCTGTCCACTTGGTGTATGAGAGCCTTGGCACTTTCTTCCATGGGATGTGCTTTGGGATCCAATCTGCAAATCCCTGCCTGTTCAGCAAGGACTTTGCCCCAAGCACACTGATTGAGCATTTTGAAGCTGTCATCTGCAGGCTCTGCATCCGAGCTATTACTTTCCCTGGTGCTACCCTTCTCATGGAACAATTCTGGGACACTGGCCAAGAAGTCCTCTGTCTATTGGTACAGGCAGCAGGAAGACCAGGCTGCAAAATGACAAACTGGGAATCAGTGAAGAACAGGGAACCAGCAGAAGATGTCCTTAAGTTTGGTTTCCTGTTTCCCAATTTAAAGATTTATTCCCCATGAAAGAGGGGTGTTTTTTTTAGCTTTTGTAGCCACTGAAGTTCAAACAACAGTTCCAGAAAGGGAACTCTCATCCCTGCTAAAGAAGGATACTGAAAAAACACAGGGGGTCTTCTGGAGTAGGAAGGAGAGAGGACACTGTCACACATGAACAGTGCAAATGCTTTATCTGCATCCCTTAAACTGATATGCTGGCAAGAGTGTTAAGATTAAAGGATCACAAAAGGTGGTAATTTTCTCACTCCTGTGTCCAAGGCAGAATAGTCTCTTAGAAAACTTTCTAGGGAAGGATTTATTAGGCAGGATTTCAAGAGCTGTTGGTGAAGAAATATTCTTCTGACCACTGCCCAAAAGGAAAGGGTGCTCACGATGCCCAGCCACAACACGGAAACACGTCTGCACCATTCCATGGTCCTGCACTGCTCAATGTGATTTCAGAAATGGCTCTATCAAGAGCAAACTGGGCCCTTCTGTAGAATGTATCAGTCAGTAGAGCAGTTTGACTTGGCCAAACCAGTGCAGCACTGAAATTCTTTTTACCCCACCTCCAGTTCTAATGGGGGTGAGAGCGGTGACATCAGATCCAGCAGGGTGATACATTCTTGGATGCTGTCAGCGTAGGGGCCAAGTCAAGCCAAGCTGGTGGGAAGCAGACGTGGCCAACATCTATCCACCACTGAAGGGCTTTTAACAGCAGCTGAAATGGGACACAGAGCACAAGGGAACTTCTCAGTCTCTGCACTGACCCTAATCCACCTCTCCCTTCAGCCAGCCACTTCAAAAAGACCGGAGCAGCACAACCCACTCATAACCACCCCTAAGATCCCAGCCCAATTTCTATTTCTCTTCTGTTCTACTGATCTCAAGGACTGTGAGCCCAGCTTTGGCTGGGAGGGCAGGTTCAGTCCCTGGGCAATTCTGTGTGGGATGGCCCCATCACACACCTCAGGATGCCCGGAGGAAGGAGCCAGCACTCCTTCTGTTGTGTAGCTGGAAAACCTGAGTCTCAGGTGCTGTCAAATGGGAAACATCTGCAATCAGCAGAGTTTGTTAACAATGCAAGAAGGAAGGAAAATTAGAACAGAGAATAGAAAATACACACGGCTAATAAAGATTTTATGTGCGCGAGCACATAATGGTAAACTTGATAGACGATATAAACAAACACATGAAAAAGGCAGCAAAGGACACAGAATGAAAAACACGATACACCCTGGGCAGGGGAAATTGGGAAACCAACCAGGATACGGGTGCCTCACCTCCTAATCTTCACTCTTGCACCCATACACACCAGCTCCCCACTGCTTTCACCCTCCTTTTGGAAGCAAATGCCAGCACACATAGGAATTGTGACTGCTAACATCATCCAACAACTTCCTCTCTTACAGGGTTGGGTACCACGTGGGTCCTTCTTTTGTCTGCTACAAGGATTCAAAAATCCACAGAAATTTCACACCTCTGAGAGGTCTATTTTGTGAGCAGGCCTCAAATCCTCTAAAAGGACTGGTGGACAGCCCCAGAGATCACAGGATCAAATAATTCTTTAGGCAATAGCCTACAAAATTGATTATTCCCAAACATAAGGGAGAGGTGGAGAGAAGAAAATGGAAATCTGAATTCAGAACTCAGAATGTTAAAATCTACTCCTTTATGCTTTTCTACAGCTGAAGAGATCTGAATCAAAATTTTTCTTAGACCACGGCAGCTGGTACAATCACATCAATAACTGACACACAAAACTTCAAGATTTTAGGCAAGACTTTGCAAGAAGCACCTCAGTCATCTCATTTAGTCATAGGAATTCTCTTGTTGCAAGTACTTACTGAACCTCATCTCTGTATTTCTCCCTTAGCTCATGTCTTTGCTATAGTTACAGAACCTAAGCCACCCCTCTGCTGCCCCAAACATGGGAAAGGCTTTTCTATATCCTCACCAGGTAGGGAATATTCTCCCTGAGTGAATGGAGGAAGCATATCTGTATCTATGAAACATAATTTTGCAGCCCTCCTCTTGCCTGCCGGCAATCAGGATTTCTCTGTCTTTATGTCTGCTCATCAATCGCTCTTAGCTGCTTCTGCACCAACAGCTCTGGAGAGGTGGAGAGGGAGTGATTTACCTAAGACAAACTAAAAACCCTGAAGATGACATCTGACTGATACTTTTTCTTCACCTGTTTGTTCTGTCAGTCAATAAGAAGCCACTTCCCTCACTTTTTGCTCTGCTGTCACATTCACCAGGCTAACTGGTTTCCAAGTTACCCAGCTCAGATGTCTCAGACCAAGTTTTAAGGCTGTAGTTCCCTGTGATCAGTTGGGATTCTTGCAGCTGGCTACGCTCATACTCGGGGTTTGAGGCTCACACCCCTCCAGAAGCTGGGAAAATGCTGCTCCTTTTCCAAGCAGCCTTCCAAGACTAAAGCTCTATTTGGCACCTGAGTATTTCAAGAGCCAGTGGATCTTGTATCATTAAAACTGATCTGTTACTCCTGGAGACCTTCCACTCCATGAATTTAGACACCAGCTCCTCCAGGCATGTTTAGCACAGCCATTTCCTAACACTTAGGACCTCTCTTCATTTTCCCAAGAAAAGGCCTTGAATTGTGTGGCATTTTCTTTGTACCTGGGTTTTCAGCCTCATGGAAGAAGATTTACATCTTTGCTGGAGCCAGGCTGCTCAAAGCCTGAGATGCAGTAATCAGGGGTTGCTGTGCTGCTCTCTTCCCCCTCCTTCCTACAGCTAAGCTGTAGGAAGAGAGTAGCTGAAGAGAGTTTTTGTACAAGGATGTGCCCTAATGCCATCCTGGAAGGCTTCATCTCATTGCCAAGGTCCCATGAAGTGGTGCATAAGGACCACGTTCTCGTGCTGCCTGACACACAACAGCCCTTCACCAACCAGACACAGCTCCTACCAGACAGGTGCAGAGCAATACAGACTCCACAGCTATTGTATCAGGAATACTTGACTTTTCTTTTGGGGAACAAAATAAGTGTTTACAACCATCTAATCATGTTATAATGCACCTACTGATCATTGTGCAGGGGCTGCACTGGAAGACAATCCAAGTATTTCCACTGAATCAAGTGTACCTGTTATTGAGGCCTGTGGTGTTCTTCAGAGTCCAACAGGTGAATTTACAACATGGCCAGAATGACTGGAGCAATCTGCTCGGTTGACTGGAACACAAAGAGGAGTATAAGCACAAAACCAAGCCAGTGGGCTTGATTCTGAGCTCTGGGGAAACCCAAGAAGCCATCACATCAGAGCAAAGGCAGAGGAGATACCAGGGCTCTTGGTACCACTGCAAACCAAAATCAGCTCCTTCAAACACCAAAAAGGATGTGGTGTGTAAGGATGTTCCTCTTCTAGGTGATACTGCAAAGGGAAAATATGCCTTTCATGGCAGTTTTACAGAATATGGAGTTGAAATGCTTTCTCCCCCTTCGAGAACACATTAGAAGTGCCAACCCCTTAAAAAAGGAGCGCCATCCTCTGCATTTCTGCTGATGCCACGGTGGTTTGGGATGCAATGGATCTCACCCGGCAGTTCTGCACACTTAAGGCATCATTGCCATAGATTCAGATCCACGAGTTGTATCCACATACACCCCCTGCCTACACTCTGGATGTGTCCCATCCCCTGCAAGTGCTGGGCTCCAAGAAAAGGAAGACTGAAAACCATCGCTGCTGTCAATGCCTCCCTCTTTTAGCTTTCAAGAGACTCACAGAGATAATCCCATCCCTCAGACAGGCTGGACTGAAGGCATCCTGCTCGATGCAGACAAAACAGCAGGAAAAGCAGAGCGATGCAGAGTGACGTCTGTCAAATTGGGCACTTACATCTTAAGAGGAGCTGTAACTTTTAATGACGCTAAGGACAATGGCAATTCTGATGGAAATTATCTCTGTAGCTACAGTTTCAGGTGGGGAATTTATTGGCAGGAAGGAAGAAAGAGAAGAAAGTTTGAAAGGACCTGATGAATAAATCTGGAGGCAAAAATGGCTTCCATATTATAGCTGAGGTGGGAAGTCATAAACCAGGGGAGAGGAATAAAAAAGGAACTGGGATAGCATTCATCAGAGATACTCCTGGGGGAGAAATTAGAATCATTTTCATTGTTATTGAAATTGCCTGTGATCTCAGGAAGATTAGCAGAAGATTGCAGGAAAATTCAGAGCTTTCAGATGAGAAATTCTGCAGGTGCCAAACTTGTGGAGAATGAGCTGGTGAACAAGTCCCACCTGAAGGTGGGACTGAAACCTGCCCACTTCTCTTTTGAGCTGCTCACTTGGCTTTCACTATAAGCAGTGCATAAATAACCATCTAATTTTTGTTAAAATTTGGTAAATGGCACTTTTGTACGTGCCAATACAAAAACCTGCAAAGGGCAAAAATTTCTCTCATTTTTGACACTTACTTAATAAAATAAAAATCATCCAGCCAGCTAGTGGAGATACAATATCAATTATACCACAAAAACTGTAACCACCTGGATTTTCCATAGGTGGAAAGTTACTCAAATCAACAATATGTTGAGTAATTATAGACAAACACACTCACTGAAAACACCATCAGGTTGCAAATGACTCTGCAACAGGAAAAAACTATTAAGTCATTAGATAATTTATCTGCAGTGAAAAAATTGGAGCTGAATCCTACTTATATGGAGCACTAGCAATACAAATCAACTTTGCCATCCAAAAATTGAAAAATGCTTGCACCATACTGCAGATTGGCTAGACCAAGGACCTGGCTTCCAAGAAGCAGCAGAAGCAGATGCTGAGATCCTGTTTTTAAGGGAGCCCTCAGCACACACACACAAACGTTGCTGACACAAGAGTCTTTCCAGCATGCTGGTGACCAGGCTTGGATCCTGGAGATGGAAAAGCACAAGAATGCTCTAATTGCTCCAGGTTGTGTATTCCTCTCCTCCCCTCATTCCCAGGCCATGCCTGTCCATGATCATAAACAACATTATCCTTGCCATTGTTTTGTAAACATTCCTGGGGTGCCCTACAGATCAGTAAAGGCAGATGAGGGGCACAGAAGACGCACCTCATCCTGAGTATCCTGGGCCCACATCTGATGAGTCAGGGTTGTGATGGCTTTAGGAGCTTTGCACTCATAGATTTGCTCTGTGCCACACAATTTGATGAGTTTAAAAGGCTCCTGGAACCCTGTCTGGATCTGAAGAGTGGCTCCTCCATTAGCTGATGAGAGACAACCTTGAGCTGAGTCCTGGCCCCTTTTCCACCAGAGCTGTTTATCTGCAGTCTCGTGGTTGCTTTTCCCTCCCGAGAGCAGTAGCAAAACTTTCTGTAAAAACATGACTTTGCACTTCTTCCGTGAGAACGCTCTCTTTGCTTTGATATATGTCTCATTTTATTCCTTACAATAGTTGCACCTCACCTACCCTGGGGCTTTGTTACTTTGGTGATAATTTTTATGACTCAATTACAATAGTTTTTTAGTTTAGACATGCCCAGTGCCCAGGGAAGGGGACTCCTTCTGAAAGGTTACAGATATGACAGATGGGACCGTGGCTCCAACGTGTGAAGTGCAGCCCTGTTTGAACACAGACAAAATGTCTGTGTGTACTTCACTTTTTTTTTTTTAAACCCCTTTTAATGTCAGCAAGGAAAGTGAGCCCAGCTGGCAGCTTGCTGCTCTCCATTCCCTCCTGGTTGGCTTTTGCAATGAAGGAGCCATCTCTAGGAGAAGGCCTCCTGGAGCAGGGAGAAAGGAACGGAGGAGCTGGTTAGACAGGTGATCCCTTTTATATGTGATTTCCCTGTACCTGAGTCTGCTGTTTCCTCCTTTGTCCACATTGAGAGATGGGGAAGGGTGGCGAGATCAGCTCCATGTACTGATAAAACACTGAGTTTCTCTTATGGAGGTAGGTATAGTACAACCACACAGCACTGGGGAGGAGATGTGAACCTTGGTCCCCTTCCTTCTGCAGCTGCCAGTGGTGTCTGGGAGGTTTCTGTTCCTCGGGGGATGTCATCATTTGGTTACGAGCACAGGCTGGGAAGGATGTGAACTGAAAATGGGTTTGAATGGGTTATCTGTGATGAGAGAATACACTGGGGTCTGCTTACACAGGGACCACACTGGGCTAACCATCAGTCAGAAAGATTTTGCTGACTGGGATGACCACAGTTAACAGACTGAGATTCCCTGCTTTCAGGAGCTGTTTCAAACCCTATTGCTTCTCCAAGCATACTGATTTTACTGTAATTCCCAAAGAATTACCTCTGATATTACTACAGAACAGAGTAAGGAAGCCTCACATATCCTTATTTTGCAACTAGACTGAGCATTGTCACTACATAACTTATCTAATTATAGCTTTTAAAACAGTAAGAATAATTGGCTGATTGAGCATTTTTTTAATGAATGCAATTCTGCATAGAGCACATTCCAGTGGCAACAAACACATACCTGCACTTCCCCTTGCTCTGGCAGGAAATAGTTTCCTAAAAAACCTTCTCACCAATGAGCTGTGAATTTCTCTAAGGATGACATCCTAAGCTGATGACCCAAGGACCTCCTGCTCACCAGCCCCACAGAAACAGCCTGGGTGACAGAGACAAACAGCTTGGGATGAGCAGTTCTCTCCTTGGCCCCACTGAGCATTGTCTGGCACAACTACGAAGCCTCAGCCTTGATTTTACCACTCTTGGAAGGAGCTGGTAACACCTGCATGTACTACATATTCCATTTTCTTAACAGTGAGGCTCCAGCAGCCATGGAGGGAGGGCAGGGAAGTACCAGAGCTTCTCCAGTGGCTGTTGCAGAGATATCGCCTCTCCTTCAGCAGCTCCCAGGACAGCCCCGATTCTGAAAGCCAGCGGAGCTGATGGGCTATTTCCTGGAGAGAATAACTGACAGCCCAGCCCCAGCTCTGGCAGTACAAATGTTGGGCACACATTAATTCCTGTGTCGTATTTGCTGGAAAAATACCATTCCCTTGGGACTGCATGTACAGGCTGAGCTCTGCACTGGGCTGCTGCACTGTGACTAAAACTGGGGGCTTGTGCTCAGTTCCTGCTTATTCTGAATCGTGGGGATTCAGGTTTTGGGTCTCATCCATTTCAGTGGGGAGCTCTGAGACAGTTTGTGTCTGGCACAGCCAGCACCACTGAGCTATGAGCACTTGAGGCCTCCCATGTATTACTGTGCTCTAGGGAAGAAAATTCCATGAATTTTTTAGCCAGATTCTGAATAAAGCCCACCTTCTTTCACCTATTGTAATAATATATTTGTGCATAATGTGATATATATGTTATAGAATCAGTAGCTAAATTCATAGCATAATTTAAAAAATAGGTTTCACTATAGATCAATGTGTGACAGGCCTATCTATTTTAGTATGTTTTCTTGGTACAAATTATGACAGAAATACAGTAAGTCAGTAATTTTAGATTCCTTTGCATAGACATTGTCACTGTAATTTTGCCAGGAGGGAGATAATAAATCATACTTTTCCATCTGACTGATGTTCTGTTTCCCCTGTCTGATTTCAATGGCTGTATGCTATCTTCAGAGCTGGCATTGTTCATGGCTCCTTTTATTAAAGCACAGGCACGTTATTGAAATTTCTTTTGTATTATGATTTTCTAGCCATATGTGAAATTGCAGAACACACAAGAAGGAAAAAAAAAAAAGCCCCACTTGTTTGAGTCATAGTAGAAAAAAAAGCCTGCTGCACACATCTTGGAGAGAAAAATGCCAATATTAAAATGGGGGACCCATGCTGGCCCTCTCCGCCCAGGGCTGCCACACTCTTGTTTCTCACCTAAGAGCACCACCCCCCCAGTAACACTCTGCAACAGCCCAAGTGCTCCATTCATATTTGATAAGCTTGCACTCCTAGCCTGGGTACCTGGCGGTCTGAGCCAGGCTGTTGTTTACACCACTTAATTTCTATTTCTGGCACAGTTCTGGGGGTGGGGAATCCCATTTTGGTTTCACTGCCTCCTTTTCTCCAGCATCAGGCTGGACACACTGTGTTTCAGGGGCTGAGAGCTGCTAGGAGAGCAGCTGCATACCTGCCTGCATGTGCCTTTTGATGAGAGGCCTTGCTTTGTTCAGTTAAATTCAGGTAATTGCATTAATAAAACATTTTAAAGAGCATTAACAAAGGAGAAGGAGGTGCCACTATTCTGAAGTAAAGGTTTCCATAATGAGCTGAGAAGCAGTGTCTGATAATGCTGTGCTTACACAGTCCCTCATATATTTTGGGTTCTGATTACACCCTGAAGAACCCTGCTAGAGCTGTGTCCTTACTGTGCAAAGCACTGTTCAAGAAGACATAAAGTCAGCAAGATACAAAAACCTTCACTGAAGGATTACAGGTGATTTGTGGACAAAACAAAGCAATGAACTTAAGATATAGTGGCAGGGAACAGGGGAAAGAAAAATAAAGTAGAACTTTAGCAATGAAATCCTGGCTCTTTTCAAGTCAGCAAAAACTGTGCCCTGGAAGGAAAAATTTCACCTTTCCTGCTTTTTTTTTTTCTCCAGTGTGGAGGAGAAGGGCAAGGGCAAGGGTTTGTTTTCTCACCTCTCCACACTTGTGCTGATGCAAGGGACAAATACTTGGGCATTATCTAGGGACTTTTTCAGTGAGGATAGGTCTAGGAGGAGCAAAGGTGGAAGGGGAGAGGACAAGGAAGTGCAGAAGTCATTGGGAAGGGCAGGCAAATAAAGGCAGCAGCAGAGGATAAGCACTGGCAGAGCCAATGGCTAGAAGAAATTGCAGCTCTGTGCTTGGCAGAAAGGAAGACAGCCGCTGAAGAGCACCCAAAAAATGTCCATAGTATTTTCCAAGCTCAAGTTCACAATTGCAGGTTGAAGCTGCCCTTCTCACTTGAACATCATCAGGAAAGCCAAAACCTCTGGTGTTCCCACCCAAAGGATAAATCACCCAACGTTCTGCCAGGCTAACACAGATATTTTAACATCAGTGCTCAGGAAATTTCTGCCACTGCCTTGGAGGAGGATGGCACCATGCTCACCCTCCTGCAGGGACAGGGAGCAGTCCCTGCCTGTCAGTCTAAAATGGAGAGAATATTTCAAGATATCAGCTTGACAATCTCTTGTGAAGTGACCATTTATCTTCCAGCAATGGCATTTTGCTACATGTCCAGAGGTCTGCAGGAGGTTATTCTGGATGTGCCTCTGCTGGGTGATGAGATACCCAGGAAGTTCAGAGCTGATAATGGACTTTCCAAACTGACAGCCCAATCCTCTTCCAGTGGCTCCTCACTGTGGCTACAAATACACGGCAACCACGCCATAATTCCATTTCTCAAAGGCGTGTGCTTTTCTGCCAGTAAGTCATGCAAGAGAGCAAAAACTAATCAGCACTTAGGGACACTTGCCTCAGTGACATTTGCAGGAGTTCTCCATCAGCTGCCAATGAACATCCGTCTCGCTGGCGGAACACTGTCTCCTTAACTTCACATCAGCTGCTGGCTGGGGACATTCATCTAAAACACAGCCATGTGTATTTACAATAACCAAGACCAATCTCCATTTGCTTGTTTTCTGTCTCTGAGAAGAAAGGTCTCTGAAAGATCTCTGCTCCTACAGGTGAGCGCAGAGCACTTGGGATTCAGACCTTAACCTCCAGGACTGAAATCAAAGCAAGGATGATGCGTGAGAGAAAAACCCCGAGAGTCCCTGCCAGATCCCTCTGGAGAAAACAGCCTGAGACTTCCAGCTTCCTTCACACCTTCACTGCAGCCACCACAGCTGCCTTCACTCTGAGAAGGGCCAGTGGGCACGTGAGGTACCACATTCTAGTACAACAAAGAGAAAAGCAGAAAACAAGATGGGAAAGAGAGAGATGGATCCCAGTAAAACCCACCAGACCTGCCCTCTCTCCTGCTCCACAGGTATCGGAATCCTGACCACCGGGCATCAATCTGTATTTTAATCTTGATGTTTGAATCAGATCATGGTTAACATTAGAGAGACTGTGCTAGTTTCCAGGGGTTTCCAGGTGGAACCCCAGCCTCAGCCAAAGCTGGGGGTAAATCCCACTGAAACCAGGGAATGAGGCAGGCTCTGTATGGGCAGCTGGGGCCCCAAACCCACCAACATCTCCCAGGACCCATAAGAGATGAAGATGCTATGAAGATGCTGCCTGGGGTTACTAAGCCATCTGTCAAAGACACAAAATTTTACAAAAGGATACAAGAAAAACTCTCAATGGGTTTGGATTTATAATTGAACTTCAGTTCAGCATTTCAGTTGTACATGTTAATGATTGAGGGGCACAAGCATAAATATTTGGACAGCTGTCTAAGCTACATGGCTTGTTGGCATGTTTGTATTTTGTGCTTATGACTGTTATGACTCAAAAAATCAGATGTACAAGATCTGTTCACTAGAAGAAAGCTAAATATTCAAGAAATAGGCCTTTGTAACTCTCTTTTACCCTGACAGCATTGCAGTTACTGCCAGTGGTAAGAAAAAAAGATTGAATCACATTTGGATTTCTCACCCCAAACCTGAGGAAAAAAAATCTACAAACAATATAGGCGAATTCACCCAACTGGAAACCTCTCATAGATATTGATACCCTAGAAAAAAAAAATTCTGAGAGAAAAAAATTAATCCCAATTTGTGGAAGATCAGGCAGCTGAAATTTCTACAAGATGAGTCAGTCCTGGCACACACACACAGACACACACTTGCAAAAGATTTTTAAATAGAGGCTAATTTCAGCTGAAACTCAGCAGTGACAAGCACTTCTATAGATGACGATTTGGAATCTACATACCAGCAAAAGTAAATCAAGTGGGTGAAAGGGTTCTGAGACCACATAAAACAGTGCCTCTGTTTCCACTGAAAGCAGCCTGGGTTTGAGTCAGAACAGCCTCTCGCCTTTGACTTCAGTGTGTGTGCAATGGATGTGAGAAAGTTTGCAGCCCTTATAAATTCAACAGGATGAGGGAAGAGCAGAGCTCAGAGCCTGTAAAACCTATGAGCTGCTCAAGATTTCATCTGCAGAGATAGCAGGTATAATCTTTATTCTGCTGAAATAAACAACAAAATGCTTGGATGCCTCATAAAGTCAAGACTTCAGAGCAGCAGCTTCCTGAATCTCGAAGTTCTGTCTTTTCTATAGAATTTATAAAGTCATAGTTCACAAGTGCTTCTTTTTTCCCCACAAATCCGTGATCTTCCATTGTCTGACTCTCCTACAGTACTTTGAGGAAAAAAGCAATCCACTGTTTATTCTAGGTAAACACAGAGATTTCCAAAACATTGGTTTCTGCCCTAGCCCACAACATATTGAGCTTTCAGCAAAACACAGGTCCAGGTCAAAAGTCTGACTGTCAGCTAAATTAAGTGTGAAGGATCTCACATTAGTTCTGGACAGAAGGTTACTGTGTGTCAGAGTGGCGTGACACTGTCTACTTTTTGTTTCTCAGAGGGCACTGGAGCTTTCCACACAACACCCCAAGTATTTGAATACAGCAAGCAATGAACCAGATGGCTCCAGACTCTCTCCAACAGCTTTTCTCTCCTGTATTCTGTTTTCCAAGAGTTTAAGCTGTTATCAGGATGAAATTATTTCTTTCAGGAAAAGAGATCACTACTTTTCCACTTCATTCACACGCAAGAGATACTTTAATAACAAGATCTGTCTCTCCCACTGAAATCTCTTCAAAGAGTCCTTACAAATTTCTGCTTCCTAAAAATGAGACCTTATACCTCTCACATGAAAACCTGATCACCAAGGTGGGATATCTCACCACCTGACAACACAGCTGTCAAAATGCAACCACTGAAGTGTGATCATGGGATGAACTTGGGCCAGGCCTTCCCAGGGCAAGAAGAAACTGTTATCTGAGCAGTTCACAAGATGAGCATTTTCACATCCCACAGCAAAGCAGAGCAGGATGATCAGGGTGGCCCTCAAGGAGACGCTCCTCATACATTTGCTTTACCTTGCGCTTGTGACATTAAACTGTCTTGCCCAGACTCAGTGACTGCAGTTCCAGATGGACAGAAAAAGATAAACGTACACCACACATGATAGAAGAAAGGAGCTACTAACTGCTACCTTCCCTGAAAATGACAGTTTCTGTGAGAAAGGGAACTGCCATCTGTGTTACTGAGAACTGGTGAAGTACTCAGACCTATATGAAATTATCTTCCTTGCAGGGAAGACAATGAACTGGCCAAGTGTATAATAAGATCTGGCACTCAGCCATGAAGAGTTCTGGGCTGTTGTTAATTATGGAGGTTCAACTCTTAAAGCCACGTGACCTGGAAAAACAACCTTGTATACCTGCAGCTTTTACAGCCCCTGTTCTTCATTGTGAAATGCTGTTTTCCATAGCAGAATTGAAAGCTTGTGATCAAACTCATTAGAATGAGAATTGTAGGTTGTGTAGTGGTTTTGAAAAACACTGACTTGTTTTTAAGATATATTTCAGGATTTCTTTATGACATTCTTTACAATAACTCAACCATTACAATGAAACTCATCCGTCTCATTGCTTGAGATGCTCATCTGCCTAGGATTTCATCTTCTCCATCCCAGACAGCCTTATCACAGTTGAAATGAAAAAATTAAATTATTTGCATGCTCATACAGTTATGAGTAACAGCTCTCAGCACCATGCCATCAATTTTTTGCTATCCAAATTGCAAAAGGGGTTCTCAAAAAGCACTCAGTACTGGTTTACACACCCTTGGTAGTGCAGCATGAGCCATGCCATGAGCAAAGGAGGCAGTTGCAGAGGGCTGGCAATTCCCACAGGGGCTTTTGACTGACCGCTGGCCCTCAGGAAGTGCACCTAAGGGGGAGGGGACAGCTTTTACGTGAGCCACACCTGCATCACAGCTAAAAATGACTTCAACTGCAGCATTTAGCCATGGCAGTAAGCAAATACTGAGTGCCTTTGAGAACTCCCAACAAAAATACAATTCCTAAAGCATACTAATATGAAATACTGAAGAAAAGGTTCCATACCTTAAATTCCTCCAAGATTTTGTAATTTTTCCCATGATATTCACAAAAGTTTTTCACTTCTTTGCATTCTGGACAGCATCCATTGTGTTCCACTTTTGTGCACTTTGGGTGGATTTTAGGGCATTCTGGTTGATCACAAACAGGTCCATCCTCAGTACAGACACAGGGACAGTTGGAATGTCCTGGGAAAAAACGCTCTCCCAGTTTGTATACAAAGCCACTGTCATCCACACAGCCCTTCCCCCGGTAATCATCAAAGATCAGATTGTCATTACTGGAGGTCTGGTCCCCTTCATCAGCAGGGTAGTCTTCATGATTGATGGCAGCTGGAGTGACCAAACCAGGGAGCACAAACAAAAGTATCCAGGCTTCATGGATATGAAGAGCCATCCCCCTCCTCGGCTTCTCCATGGGACCTCAAAGCCAGATACAAACAGTTGCTTCCATAGGGAGACCAGTGTTGTGGTCTGAAAACAAGCAGTTTCAAATGAGAAAAAACTCAAAATTCAAGAAATATTGACTTATAGAAGTCATTGTTTCAACCAGTATCAAAGAATAAATCAAAGTTTTTAACTATCACTGTTTCATTTGAATTAAACCTCTTTTTAATTATTGCCAAAGAGAACAAAGCATGTGAAATACCTAAATTAGACACACATGCCTGGAAGCATATGACCATAAAATATCTCTGAAGGAATGGTGGGTCACAGAATCATCTACTTTTTACTTTCCTCATTTTTGCAGTTGAATTTTTGGATGCACCAGAAATTAAACCAGCTGCCTGAAATTGCATGGTGATGGGCAGCTCGGAGGGTTTTGAAGCCAAGTTTAAGAATGGGTTTCTAAACCTCCTCTGGTGGCCACTGTCCTTTGGTGCTACGTATGGAGCACAGCCCATTTCATTAAACTGAGGTGGGAAACCTGATCTGAAAAAGGAGTTAAACATAATCTGTTGTCAGATCTGTGTCTGATCTGAAAGCTGGTGCTGGGTTAAACTTGGGCTGCGAGAGGTGGAATAGTACAGAACCTTATTTACAGCATTTCTGAAGAGGGACTCCCTGGGCTACCAACACTGCCCAGCCCACAGCAGATATGTTTAACCCTGCCAGAGGCAAAGATGCAATTCACCTTCTCCATTATTCAGCATTTCAGTAATTCCCAGCAAAAATCGCGGAGTGCAGGACGTTAAATGCCTGCATAATGCATGGAGCCGCTGAAACGTGTCGGCCTGATTAAGCTGGAGCCTTTCTAAAACTTCGGGAGCGACGCAGCACGGCCCGACCTCCGGTGAGCTGTGCTGAAGTGGCGGAGTGAGGACGGAGCCCGGCAGGGACAGGGGCTTTGAGTGACCCCCGGGAGAGTCGGCGCCAGGAGAAGGCTCCGTGCCGGAGCTTGGGAGCACTTCTGGCTGCCCACAGTGCCACATCACTGCTACCAACCTGCCCACACACTAGCCTGAAGCCAGTGCAACCCTGGCAGAAAACTGGTTTCTGACCCCTCTTAAAAAAACTGGGCAGAGTATTACAGGAAACTTTTAAATGAGATGAAGTATCAGCATTACGTGGACTGCAGAACCACGGAGGTAGATGCTGGCACAAACCAAAACAAGAAGGACTGTTGGGGTGTGTGTGTCATCATCCCTTCTTTTCCTCCATTCCCAGAGCATGCACACACAGGCACACGGAGTCTACACAAATATGCATTAACCTACACACACGGGCAAACACGTACTCCCCCCCGCCCCTCGGGGGGACATTTTTATATATTGGCATTTTTGGTGGACTGCAGATGTTCAGCAATTAATTCTCCCTTTACTGAAGCAAAAAAGGAGCAGCAGGAGAAGGAAGCTTTAATCCCAGAGGAGCAGCTAAAGGATCCTGTTGACCAAGCAGTTTTTCCGAAGCCACAACAGAGGGAGACACCGGATATTACACAAGATTTATCAAATTCGAAAAGATATCTTCTTAATTGAAGTACTAGCTGTGTTTCCATCACAGGGACTATGCACCCTCTTGTTACTCCTACCAGCAATATCTACTGTAACATGCTGTTTGGAAATCCAGCGATTCATGCAGATACGGCTGCTTAACATATCTACAGAGCAGAGAATCTCCCCACCTAACGCTACAGGTAGGTTGCAACACTGCAGATTTGTGGGCATTTAGGGGAAAAAAAAAGCAGCAAACAGAGTCATTCATATCTGAGGAAATGTGAAACACTTGTGAGAATCTGCTGGAGTTTTATGAGGAAGCTCTCAAAACAAATGCGTGTGTATACATATATGTATATAAAAGTTCTCCCCAGATATTTTGCTACAGCAGCTGAGATGTCCCACAGCAACTCACAGGCACTCGGCTCGATCCTGGAAATCAGACAGACTGCAGACGTCTTGCCCGGACACATTTCAACAAGTAAACAAATGCTGCTTGGCTCAGAATTAGTTTACAGCTTGAACTTTCTCATCATTTCTCATCCTGAGAGAGGCCAGGATCGTAGGTAAGTCTCTGAAACGTTTCCATCCGCCTTCCCTCACCCCAAGTAAATAATTCACACCTACCTGATCAGGCTGGATGTGAAAGCTGAGAGGGGTCACAGGCCAACATGGACTGAAAGGTTAGAAACAGATTAGTGAAAGCAGTTCATCCTAATCACGTTTTCGGTGTTGACTCACGGACAATCCCTTTTCCTCCACCTCCCATCGCAAAACGGGAGCGCGGCAGCCCAGCAACCACAACATGAGAACTGAGCTTTAACCCGGCGCCGACGATTCAGAGGGAGCAGGATTCAGGCGGTCCGGAGGCTGCGATGCCGCGGAGAAACCCCGGTGCCAGCAGCAGAGTCATCGCGGCGAACTTGGGCTGCATCTCCTCAGGTCTCGGGGCGGGCGGGGGAGAGAAAACAACCCATCCCTGTCCCCTCCCTGTGCCCGGCGGATCTCCTGCGGCTCCAGCTTCGCCTCGGCGGGGGAAG